>JAZGTJ010007206.1:0-23322 GCA_036877575.1 Botia almorhae
GTAAGTCACAGGCTGAAAGTTTGCAACAGGCCCACACTGACCCGTGAACTTAGCAGTGCCCCAGTTCCAGCCCTTCACACACATATCTTTCTCTGTCAGCTCCACTTTGTAGTTGGCTTTGAAGAACTCTGAGATCTTCTCAAAGTCCTGTGCACAAAGAGATGGATGAACATTCAACACATGGAACGAGAGGTTTTATCATTGATTAATCATTAATTAAATTCTTTTTTAATATACATCACTGACTCACAGTATCTTTGAAGCCATCGTATTTGTAGATGTGACCAGTGCCGGTGGACAGTTTAATGCCGTATCCCAGACAGACCCTTCTCCATTGGGCATGAGCGAGCTCAGGAACCGAAATGCTGTCCACCTTTCCGGTCTTACTGTTTTTATACACCACTGTCTGCTTACTGAAGCGCAGACGCCCATCATTCTATGGGGAGAGTTCAGTATTGACATATAAGCTTGCAAAGTGGGGTTGAAGAATTGTCTTTGTTCAGTATTATGTATACTTAAATATTACAGGGTAATAACATATTTATTCAGGTGGCTTTAGACAAAACAGCTGCATGTGAGTTGCCAACATTAGTTGCCAATATGCAGACGAGATAGTTTAACTACCTTTGTTGATGTGGTGAACCTCTACTCACCCAGGAGCCCTTGACCTCTTGATAAATTTCATTGAATTCCAGAGTATCACCCATGGCAACCACTCCAGCTTACACAGAGGGGATCTGTCACGTTCAAAAGCTGTGACAACAGGGCTAAAGTCATAAACATGCATTGCTACATATTCTTCTCAGCAAATGGCATTATACACTTTCAACACTTTCAAATGGGTCAGGTAACATTGAGGAATCCGTTTATTATTCTTTATTATCGGTTTTAGCTCCATCTTTATGTTGCTATATAAGATTTGTCCGATATGCATATTTATTTTTGGCGTGGTTGTGCATCTTGTTTTGTAAATATAAATCCAAAAATGGAGCTAGCAAAGCTATCATTTTCAGCCATTAAATAGCGGCCAAACGTCTGCACATTTTTTCCATTTCGTAACAGACGACACATTTTAGACATACAGTCAACCTCCAACAGGACTAGTTTATTTACAACGCTTTCATTGTAAATAATTAAATCTATATGTGAGATATTTGAATCGGTATTACTGTTAATCCGTGAGTGGATCAAGGCCGAGTCCTGCGCGTCTGGATGTGTTGGGCGCACAGCGCAGATGTTAATGTTACGCGTTTGCCGTGATGTCATCGCGCAGTGTGCGTGGCTCCTCCCACCTAGTCAGCCTGTGTTTTGTAAAAACATCGAACAAAGCGAAAGTAAAAACTCAAAAACCATTTGACGAAGACTGCTGTCAGCACCAACAAGGAAGAATTTATCATCCGACAACGTCTCAGCAACATTCAGGTAGGGTGATGATTATTTTGCGGAAACCCTTTAACTCGATTTGTAAGCATGGTGTTTTCATTTAAAGACTTGCATAGAATTTTTGAGATCGTCTTTAATGGTAAATTTGATTTGCAGCTAAAATAGTGTGCTATGCAAAAATGCATTGTTAATACGTTGTCTTAATACATAATTGGTCCACCTCTTCGTATGTAAAGCTCGGAGAGCTTCTTGCCTGGCACTGCGCCGGGACAGTTTGTAATTAACAAAATGTACAATTTATGTAATCACACAATCCTTCCATTTTAGAAAATATGACACCTAAGCGTGGCCTGATTACTGACACCTTTAAGGTTGTAAATAGGGCCAGGAGAGGGGGCAAGAAAGACAGGTCCCCTTCGCCACCAAAACCAGGTGGGGCAGTGTGTTTCCGTTTGTGTATGTACATGCATGTGCGTGTGGATATGTGCAAACATAAATCATTCATAGGGTCATTCATAGGCACACTCGCTAAAACCCTAATTTATAACTATATTATAAACATGTTATTGCCTATCAGAACCCGAGCCCCCACAACTGAGTGAACGAGAAAAAGATCAACAGGAATTGAAGAAGTTTGATCTGGACTGGAATTTCGGACCATGCATTGGTAGGTCACCTAATATTTTAACTAATGTCTTCATCAGTATCAGTAAAACGTTATGTACCCGTTTCCAGGATGTTAATACATTTAAACAATTTAAACCATATGTGCATGTTATCAGATTTATCCCCTGGAGATCTTTTTGTTGACATTATTATGGAGGAGATTTTGTGTTTTGTGAATAAGCAGGAAACGTCCTAAGCTTGCACAATATACTTAATTTTATAATTAATTAAACTTTTATAAACACTTCAGTTCGACAAGGGGTCTGTATTTGTCTTTTGCAATAACAAAGCAAAACCTCTCAATGTCAGTGTGTAAAGTCATGTTTATTTTTATATATCTGTAATAGGCATTAGTCGACTGCAGAGATGGGAGAGGGCAGCACTGCATGGGCTAAATCCCCCTCAGAAGATTAAAGACATTCTGCTGAAGGACAGTACTGACCCAGAGTACACACAGAGGTATTACCGATGGCCTGTTCACACCACGGATAAGAACTATAATGATAATTATAATGATAACTGTATTAGCATAACCGTATTAGCGCCAACGGACAGTAACATGCTGTTTATTGTAAGCGCATGCTGCAGTTAAGATCACAGGATTGATTTTGATTGGCTGTGAATGTTTTAATTGCTCGTCAGCTGTTCATCAGCATTTTTTAAACTTTATGATTATAGTTAACATTATAGTTATTTTTTCATTATGTATTAATTCTCTCTCAAACTTTTATATAGAAACAAATTAAACCAGAGCCTTTGTCAATATACTTCTCACTCTCTCTGTTTTAGTCTTTGGCGTGATTATCCCCTGTGAAGATTGAATGGAGACAAACAGTACAGGAGGAAGAAATACTCTTTTATAGTTGTTTTTTATTGTTTCTGTTCAGCTGTTTATTGGGAAAAATAACACTACAATTTAATAAACATTTTGCTGTGCAAATGCTGTTGAATGTTGAGTGAATGTAACACCGCCTATCATTATAAGACTGTAATACAAAAAATTAAAAGGTAAATAGAAATGTGTTTTTTTGTATAATTTTATATGAAGGGCCACTTATTAGGCAATTGCAATTATAACTTGTAACAAAAATACATCATTTCTAACTGTTAAAATGGCCTTTACAGTAAAGCCATATATATTTGTAACAGATATCTATGTGGGAATTGCAGCAGTTCCTCAAGAGACAATGATATTAATTAGCAATATATTTCGGGGCCAGATAATTATAGTAACAAATGAAATGGGTCAGATTTCTTTCCACCTCACCAGCATCAGTGTTCGTCTGGGATTCTTCTTAATATCTTCCAGTCTATGTGAATTATACGTTTTCAGCGAATTTGCTGCATGGTTTATTTGGCATTTTGACGTCAGACACTTGCCCAGTATCCAACAACTACAGTCTGGTTAGTAACAACGTAGGCCTTCCTTGCTTGAGTGATAGATAGATATGGGGGAGGGGCTACAGATCGAAGCCATGTTGTCCCGCCTCTTTATCTAGGCTTGTTTATCATTGGTTCTCAACAGCGTCATTTAACATTTACGTGGTCTGAGTGGTTTATGTAAATGTCAAATTATATGGCGTTTACTGTCGCACGCAACGGTCACTGGTTAAACAGAACGCCACAATGCGGGTGGAAGCCCCGCCCTCCTGCAGCAAGAACGCGAAGGCGGGATTATCGGGACAGAAGTACAAATGATTGGTCCAATTCATCCTTCAGGGTAATGTTCTGATGGCTCATTGGCTGCTGCTCTGCCCATCGATCCTGCGACTGAAGAGCGTACTGTAATAATGTCGCTGGATGATCTAGTATTAAATAAAGCGACGGTTGTGTAGATAAGGTAGCGGTGGATTAAAGCTAACGGAATCGCCTTTGCCTTTTCCATTAATACCGGCACATTCAGCAAAACTTGACAGGGCTTAAAATTTACAAAAAAAGCCAGATATTCATTTTACATCGGATATTCTTTTTCATTTTTCCGGATCATGCTGAAATCAGAAGAAAATCGCACATCCAAAAATCATCGTTTGCCGTGAGCAGCGCTGCAGTGCGATCACTTCACCTCTCTGATCTATCGAATTTAAACATTGATCTACAATACCACACACGCCGATTTGTGTTATTACCGAGATATTCTGTTGTCAGATTTGACCAAGGTTGTGTACGGCCGAAGTTATTGATTTGCAGAGGACTGAATTACACCTAACTTAACTGGTGAGTAAGGTGTTCCCAGCATCTCACGGTGTCTGATATTACAATACAGTAAAATCGAGGGGGGTTATATCGATCACTGTGCCTGCAGGATTTAAGGGGATCTGATCACTGGTGTGTATGTGTGTGTGTCTGTATGTGTGTGTTTGTGCGGATTTTGCTAAATCAGCTGACAGCCAAACTTGACAGCAAGATGAACAATTTACTGTGTCGTTTACATCATGTCATTTGCAATTGCATAAAACGAGCAAAGTTAAATAGTAACACGTAGTCGTGGCTTGATATGCAATGATATGCTCAAAATCCCATAATACTGTCGAAGAAGGAAATATATTTTCCTACATTATTGTACATTTAAGCAATATTTTTATTGTTCAGTGAAAATATGACGCGAAGGGCTTAGAAAGTCACCATAACAACAGGACTAGCGGGTAACAGGTGCGCATCATGTACGTTGTAGTAGCGCGTCATAATAACTAAGTGATTAGATATTATACAGGCAGACTGGTGGCTACACAACACATGCAGGCGTTTATTTAACTTGGTTACATCCCGTTTTGTAATGTTATCTAAAGTTTTCTAAAATGTAAACACTTAAGGACAAATAAGGTCCCATTTGTTAACGTTAGTTACCTAACATAAACTAATAGTAGTATTTATTAATAATATAGTAATATATTTTACAGCATCTATTATTCTTTTGTATTTGACTAATGTTAACAAATTGAACCTAATAGTATAGTGTGTGACTTAAAAGATCTTTTTCTCTTGTAGGGATGGACAATGCCCACACTAAAACGGTTGAGGAGGTGCTGGGATATTTTGGTGTCAATGAGACAACGGGACTGAGCTCTGAGCAATTAAGAAAAAGCAGAGAGAGATGGGGTCCCAATGGTAGTACCTTATTTAGAAAACACATAACCCAACATGCCTAATCTAACACTGTATTGTATTTATGCAAGTGTGCAATAGCAACAAATCAATAAATATTGCATTGATATTTACTTTAATCTGTTTTATCTTCTGCCCATCTTCTTTATTTTTCTGCAATTTGTGCCACAGAGTTACCGGCGGAAGAAGGTGAGCTGTTCCTGTTTGTTTGTGTAATTATGAGCAGGGCTTTCATCATATATTCTGTGTTAAACATCACTCTGAGCTTACCTTTGTTGCATGGGAGATGCTAGTTATGTAGCTAATTAGAGTTATTATTGGATTCCCTTGAGGACGTAGCTTGAGGCTTTCAGACGCTTTGTGCTTAAACAGATCTTGATTGAATGTTATTTGAAGATACTGCATTTGTAGAGGTTTTCAAATGTGTGCATTTGTGAGGTTTTATTTCATGTAGGTCACATAACGGAAAGTGAGTTTTAACAATTTGAAGACGCTCCCTTAATTGACTGTGCCTTGCAATAATCTTTGTTCTGTGTTTCTACGTGGTATGTGTTTACAGGGAAGTCACTATGGGAACTTGTTCTGGAGCAGTTCGAGGATCTGCTTGTTCGAATTCTCCTGCTGGCAGCCTGTATTTCCTTTGTACGTATAAATCAAAGGCCGTGTTAGCTCTTGTACAGCCGCGGAGTGCTGTCACAAAATAACACAGTCTTTTTACATTCGCATATTGCAAACACAGGTGCAGCGTGCAACAAAACCGCTTCTTAAATTGCATTCCTCCACTTACTAGTAAATACTATTACTACTAGTTACTTCTAATAATACTAATAATAGCAGTACTAATAATAGTAATACTCATAATACAGTTAAAGTAAATATTTGACAAAAAACATTGTGTGGAAATTGTTACCACAGGTCCTACACAAGGATCGCATTGCCCATGATTTTGCATCTCATTCTAACATCTCTCTCTCTCTCTCTCTCTCTCTCTCTCAGACTCTGGCCTGGTTTGAGGAGGGTGAAGGAACCATTACAGCCTTTGTTGAGCCTTTTGTCATTCTCCTTATTCTAATTGCCAATGCTATTGTAGGAGTGTGGCAGGTAAAGTCTTTGTTAATTGTTGAATATATGTAAATTATGATAGAATTAACTGAAATTACTGTAAGCTACTGTAAATAATGTTATTTTATCAAGAATTACTGTTTACTGTTCACACGTGTCTGTGTTTGTAGGAACGTAATGCTGAAAATGCCATCGAAGCACTAAAACAATATGAGCCTGAGATGGGGAAGGTGTACAGGCAGGATAGGAAGAGCGTACAGAGGGTCAGAGCCAGGGACATTGTGCCTGGAGATATTGTAGAGGTGGCAGGTAAGCACAAGAGATTTTAGTATGTCTTTGCTGTATTTTGTCATTTAAAGAGACAGTTCACCCAGAAATGACCCTCTGTCATTTCGTTCCAAACCTTTATGACAGTCTTTCTTCTGTGGAATATGCAAGGGGAACTTTATGAAGACTTTTTCCATATAATAAAAGTAAAACTAAGGCTGTCAGATTTTAACAATTTGCCTGTACAGGTTTGGAACAAGATGAGGGTGTTGAACCAAAGTTTCAATTTTTTGTGTACTGTTCCTTTAAATGTAACTAATGTCTAATACATTTCTCAGAGGATAGAGTGTAAAAACATAAAATGAGTGTTTATGGAAAAGAGAAAAAGGAGATTTCTACTGGGTTCCTGGTTATTTTTTTCCAATTTATATTTCCAAGCCTTTTATGTCTTTATTGGATGGGATAGTAGGAGATTTGGCAGCAGGAAAGTACAGGGTGGAGAGAGAGGGGAACCAGTTTGACAAAGGACCTGCAGCCAGGAACTGAACTTGGGTCGCTGGAAGCGCAGTTGCCTTATATGTCAGAGCGCTACCCACAAAGCAAATGGCTCATCCTGATTATTTGTATAAGCCAATATAAATTAGAACTCTTGTCCCACTCAAGAAGGCCTAAAAATTGGGTCTGGAGCTCATCTGATCAAAGCCTTAGACCTTAAATAAAGTCAGGATGTTAATGTTCAAACTAGAGGCTTTTAACAGGCTGTGCCAGCCAGCTGTTCCCACAATCCAGTGAACTACTGTCGGACATTTTTGCCATAGCTTGATGCTTTCCAAAAACAGTCATGTGGCTAGTGACCCTTTGATCTTGTGACTCCCATGGGGTTGCTGACCGATTACATTTTCCATTGATCACGTGCTGTATTATACTTTCAACATGTCTGTGAATAAATGAAAACGATCATCAGTGCTGGCATAAATTCCAGGTTTATGTGTTGTAACCCTAGAAAGCTGATGTAATAATAAAGAGGGGTAATCAAATTCTGTGCAACTTTTTGAAGTTGCACTTTCATGTCCTTTAGCAATCATCCAGTGAAATATACAACCTTTGTGGACGGTGAACTTTGACATTATCGCTGTTTCTGTCCACCAATGAAGTGTTTTTACGTTGTTTTTACATGTTGTCATCTTTGGAGACTGTTTCCCCGGACGCATAAAATTCTGTTGTGTTCTTTGTAACTGATGCAGCTGCAGTTAGAGCATCTATTGACAGGTGACTCGTGTTGCTTTGAATACTCACATCAAAGTCCTAATTGTCTGACCTCATTTAGAGCTTGACACGCACTGCTGATTGGCAATCAACCAAATTTGACTCTCCTTCACGGCAACATTTGTAATTTTGATTTGGTTACTTCAAAGCAAACCTCCTTATCCATTTAAATACATAATATATATGCATATTTATCTAAAGCTTATTCTGAAAGTTTTTGTAGAGGTGGCAGGTAAGCACAAGAGATTTTAGTATGTCTTAGTTATATTTTGTCATTTAAAGAGACAGTTCACCCAGAAATGACCCTCTGTCATTTACTCACCCTCATGTCGTTCCAAACCTTGACAGTCTTTCTTTTGTGGAATATGCAAGGGGAAATTTTTGAAGACTTTTTCCATGTAATAAAAGGTCTTTAGTTCCAAAATTGACGGTAAGGGTTAAGACCCAGTCTGTCGTTCTCTTGGCTCGCCATTCAAAGTTCTATTCTAAGAATCCCAAAGCTAATGAATAAAAATAAGGTCGACGTCCTTTTATGCGTCTGTAACAATGGGTCAGAGACAGTCGGATCCATTTGCAGTTATTTTAATAAAGGATAAAGACAAACTCACAAAACTTAAACAGGCGAAGGTCAGAGGCAGGCAGCATACAATCAGAGACGATAAACAGGCAATGGGTCGAGGCAGGCAGAGTTCGTTCACAAAATCCAAAACACAGACAAAATCCAAAGGGGCAGGCAGTAATAATCAATAATCCAAAAACGGGCAAGGTCAATACACAAAAGGCAGATCAATCACAAAAGATAAATCTAGAAATGTCACCGGAGCAAACAAGACTTCGCGATGAGTTCATGATATTGTCCAGTTTATATAGGCAGAGTTAATGATGGTAATGATAAACAGGTGGTACTTCCGGGTTAGTTCAGCAGTGGGTGGTTATGGGAAATGTAGTCCGTAGCGGTTAATATTCAGGAGATGGTTCTCGCTGTGTACGCGCCGGAGAGGAGGCTGGAGCCTCCACCGTAACAGCGTCATACTGTATCTTGACTGACTTTGGTTTTTTATAGATAGATTGTAAAGTATGATGCTGTAGATCGTACTTTACAAGAGAGCATCAGAGACCTTAGAGAGCATCAGAGACTTGCTGAAAATGCATTGAAAAAGGTCAAAGTTATCTTCTGTAGTCAGTGTATGTTTACATTTTCATGTAATTTAGGGATGGGGTGTTGAAGGGGGCGTGTCTTCAAAAAGAGTGTCCCTTTTAACCTTCTCGTTACCTTTTTATTTCTTCAGTTGGTGATAAAGTCCCAGCAGACATCAGACTGACCTCCATCCGTTCTACCACTCTGAGAGTGGACCAGTCCATCTTGACGGGGGAGTCCGTATCCGTACTGAAACACACAGACCCGGTGCCCGACCCACGTGCCGTTAACCAGGACAAAAAAAACATGCTGTTCTCTGTAAGATATTGCTGGAGCAACTGTGTTGGTCTTTTTATTTTAGATTCTTAAATGCATGTGGCTGTTTATAAAAGATGAACTGCTTTTGTTTTTGTTACCTGATTATGGATTATGTCCAGCAGTGGAAAGCCTGTGTGTTGAATAAAACATCATTCATATTGTTTGCTCCCACATGGCTGTGGACTGAGTCATCACTTCACACAGGCTTTGAGCTCTCAGATGGATAATGACCAGAGAGTACCAGCCTCAAAGACTCCGCCCCCCCACTCACACGCACACCAGAGCCTCCATTACTTCTTTCCTGCTGAGAAAGTTCTAATGGATGTCTGGCCATGTAAGGACAGTGGTGGACGGGAACACACGCAGTAGTCTTGAGGATCCAGTCAAAATGAGAAAAGACTTTAAATGTGACACATCTGGGGTCTAAAATTAACTTTCAGGACCTTCCAATGCCAATTATTGGTAATAAAAAAGTCTTAAAATTGTATTGAACATATCTTTATTAAGATTTGGTGTATTATAGTTAGTTGGTTTATTTTCTATTGCTGTGGTAGTCACTGAAATTTATCAGCCACAAAGATGCTTTGACCCACTTGATTTTGTTTGTCATTATTTCATTGTGATGTTTCATTTTTTGAGTTTAGCAACTGACATTTTCAGAATGAAAAATGAATAAGCATGTGACGGTAACCAGGCTTTTTCTGTAGGATCTATATCGTTCTTTAAAATTTAAATCAGAAATAAGGTTGCTATTCCTAAAATCACTCAAAGTTATTACGGACCAACAGACCAGTAACTACATTTTATTTACTTTATAACGTTTTACACTTGCCGTGAGTAACTATGACAACTTTGCAACTGTAGTTTTGGTCTTCTTCCTGCCAACATTATTGATATAATTCATTTCTGAGCTTTCAGAATCTGCTGTTGTATGTACTTTTAATCCAGATGTAGTCAAATAAATTCCTTAAGTAACTTTTGCTCTCCATGTATTATATAATCATGTGGTTGTGTGTGTAATATCTGTACATAGGGAACAAACATCGCAGCAGGGCGAGCTATAGGTGTCGTAGTAGCTACGGGTGTACACACAGAGATTGGGAAGATCAGAGATGAGATGGCAGCCACAGATCCAGAGAGAACTCCTCTACAACAGAAACTAGACCAGTTTGGAGAGCAACTCTCAAAGGTAGATTTCTCTTTATCTCTTCATTTCCATACTCGTATGACTTTCCAGAATCTGAAGTATACGACAGAGCATACTGCACTGGTACTATATCCCACAATGCAATGTGTCTGAATTCATTAATAAACCAGATGTTTAACCAGAACATTAACTGTGATGATAAATTGATTAAATTTGGATTAAAAAAGTAAAATAACTGCATTTCTTTATGTAAACATGCAACGGCAGGTCAACAATAAAGCATATTTATCACTGAATATTGCAGAGATATAAAAGTAGTGCCTTTATGCCATTTTGCACATATATGCTAGTTCGTGCTGTACTTGAACTTGTTTGACCTTCTGTGGTCTTTATTTAGATCATGTTATTAACACTGCAATTGTAATTTCCCATTTTTTATACCTCATTATTATACCTCATAATTATTACTATATTAGTCCTGCCTTTTTCCACAGTTTTACTATTTCTGAACCCTTTACATCAATGTTAATGAGCATTGCACCCGCTCTGCTCCTTGTCATTTACACAAAAATTGTTCTCTTGCCATATTTACTAGCACTATTATTTTACGAATATATTGTTATTAAACTATAGCGATATTTATTTATACCTATTGATCTATTTCAATATTCATTGCTTTATTCATTGGCTGTTACAGTAACAATAAAGTACAACAAAATGTAATCTATTATAGTGTTTAGTCACCCTCTGTTAAAAAACAAATTCACTTTTTTGTAGGAAAAAACGTTGCATTTGGCAGACGCTTTTATCCAAAGCGACTTACATTGCACTGTACATTGAGTACGTGCCATCCCTGGGATCGAACCCATGACCTTGGCGTTGTTAACGCAATGCTTTAACCACTGAGCTACAGGAAAGCTGTACTTACTGTGTATCAACAGCCTCAGATGTTTTGATGAAGTCAGTCTATCTCTGTCTGTCTGTAGGTGATTACAGTGATCTGTGTGGCAGTGTGGGGTATTAACATCGGGCACTTCAGTGACCCGGTGCACGGAGGCAGCTGGCTGCGTGGAGCTGTGTACTACTTCAAGATCGCTGTTGCTCTGGCTGTAGCCGCCATCCCTGAGGGTACTGTTGTCCTATTTCTTTCTACCTACTGTCTGTCTGACTTTTAAAATCACATTTTCACCTGCCATCTACTGTCTCTTAGAAATTGGCGATGTTGTTTCATGAAAATGAACAGATAAAAGAATTTACGAAATTAATTAGCATTCAATCAGCAATCACTTTAGCATTATGAAAATGTTCCAATCACAATAAATGCGAATATGAAAAAGATATTTGTGATTCTGCACTTTTAAATTTAAGCCTTATGTTCTGCCTCGCAGGTCTTCCTGCCGTCATTACCACTTGCTTGGCGCTTGGCACACGCCGCATGGCCCGCAAAAATGCCATCGTTCGTTCCCTCCCGTCTGTGGAGACACTCGGCTGCACCTCAGTCATCTGTTCGGACAAGACGGGCACTCTCACCACCAACCAGATGTCTGTCTGCAGGGTGAGAGAGACACGCAGCAGTTTTATTTAGATAACATAACATCTAATAACATAGACAGATTTTAAGAAAAGCATTGTGGGATCAATATATAAAAACGATTAACAGATTTCTTCGTAGATAGATCAATAACACTGAGTGATGCCTGGAAACCGCTTTTCAAACATACTAATCATGTGTGCATGCATGGCTGTGCATGTGTGTTTGTGTATGTAGATATTTATTGTGGACGTGGTGGCTGGCGAGAGGTGTTTACTGAACGAGTTTACAGTAACTGGATCTACTTACGCCCCCGAAGGAGAAGTGTGAGTTCATTTCACTAAGTGCACGCACTCAAATCTCGCTAAACACGTTGTGATCCTGTAATTCAAATGACTTTCAATGGTCAGGGACACGTGAGCGCATCACATTTACAGCGTAAATGTGTCCTGGTTCGGCGTAAACAGCAGTGAAGGACCGACTGTTCGAAACAAGGGATTTAAACATTGCTAAAATTGTTAAAAAAGTCAATCAATCCTTCACATACAAAGTTCATTTAATACATTCTCTTGACTAAATAACAACTGTGTGCAACTAACATGCAGTGACACAATGATGTAAGATGCATGTAGTTAAAACAGGGACCTTTCCCTCGTCAAAATACCAGGTGCAATTTGTCTGGGTGACAGGATCACCCGAGATGGATGATAATAGCAGATGTTAAACGGGACATCAAACAGACGTTTTGCCGCATGCTTCTGCAGTAATTTCAAAATGACTTCAGCACTACCCTGCAGTCTGCTTCAACAGCAGCATCATGCGTAGTTTCTCGATCTCTTCTCCTGATTAACCTCTCTGTCTGTCTTTCTACCTCAGGTATAAGGATGGTGTACCGGTACGCTGCAGTCAGTATGAGGGTCTGGTGGAAATGGCCTCTATCTGTGCCCTGTGCAATGACTCCTCACTAGACTACAGTGAGGTATGAGCACACTTGCACATGTACATACATGTACAATGCCATGATGAAGTACTGGGACAATTGCTTTGAAGCAATATTCTGACAGAATTCAGAAATGAAAATTATTTACTCATTTACCGGGTGTTTACCAGGTCTTCCTAATTCTTTTCACTTCTCTATGTGCACTAGGCTTCTTATAGATAATTCAGAAAACCCAGCACTTCTTCTGGGACATTTAACGTTTGCGTCATTATAGCTCATTGAAAGCAGGAAGTAAACAGTATAGATTTTACTTACACTAATGTAGTGATGTGATTGGATTGAAACCGAACTGAATTTGAAATGGATCTTAATACCAGGTGTAAACAGTTTATAGGCACACACACAGAATCTCAGAATCTTCTGTATAGTTGAAAAGCACCAGCTGCCACTGTGATAAACAGTCTTCATTTCTCTTCTCTATCTATCCGTTTTAAAATCAGAGTAAAGGGGTGTTTGAGAAAGTGGGCGAGGCAACTGAGACGGCCCTGTGTTGTCTGGTGGAGAAGATGAACGTGTTTGACACGGACCTGAGAGGCCTCACACCTGTTGAAAGAGCCACGGCCTGCTGCTCGGTGAGTGGTCATGTGCTACCGTAATCAGTTTATTTGTGGTTGTGGTTTTGTGCACCACTGTGTATGGAAATAAACACACTGAAGGTTAAAAATGTGATCTAAAACATATTCCCTATTAACATATTCCCACATTCTCTTCCTTTAAGGTGATAAAGCAGTTAATGAGGAAGGAGCTGACTCTGGAATTTTCCAGAGACAGGAAGTCCATGTCTGTTTTCTGCTCTCCAAACAAACTCACTCGCTCTGCCTCAGGGGCCAAGATGTTTGTCAAGGTCTGGCTTTCAACTTACACCTTTTTTATCACTGAAATGGTTTGAAACTCTTTTGAAACAGATTTATTAAAACATAACCTTTTTTACCTTGTTTTTTAGGATCATAAATTATAAATAAAACATTATAAATGTTTTTTTAGGATTATAAAACAAAATCATATTCAACAGGCAGTTTGAAAAAGACACACTGTCTTTGTTCTTTTTACAATGGCGTATTTGTTGTTAAAATTTTTTATCTGCTGTTCACCCCTCTGCTTACATTGCGTCTCTTGGTCCTGACTACCCAGGGGGCGCCGGAGAGTGTGCTGGAACGTTGCCGTTGGATACGAGTGGGCGGCGGTGCACGAGTTCCATTGACCTCTGATCTAAGGGAGCAGCTCTTAAGCACAGTAAGAGAATGGGGCTCGGGTCGTGATACACTACGCTGCCTCGCCATGGCAACCAGGGATTCACCCCCTGACCCTCGAACCCTGAACTTAGAGAACTCTGCAGGCTTCACAGAATATGAGGTGAGCTATACATTTTGGTGGCATACATTTGTGGCTAACGCACAATTTGGAATCATGAGCATACACTAGACCTGAAGGCTTTTTTGTGCCTCTGTCAGTCGGACTTGACGTTTGTTGGCTGTGTGGGAATGTTGGATCCGCCCAGGAAGGAGGTTCTGAATGCAGTACGGATGTGCAGGCAGGCCGGCATACGGGTCATTATGATTACAGGTGGGTCAACTCGGGCAACACAATACTTCTCATGTTTATAAAGGTAACGTAATCATTTTGTATTCAATATCAAAAATAATTGTTAAAAAAAACAATTAGATCGAATTAAGAATAAGAAGATCTGCTTTTAATGTGAGAGGCTGTTGTCTAGTTGGTTAATAGGGTGTTTTGGGGGGTTACTGGCCTAAGTCAAAACAGCCCATCCCCAAATCCCTATAATGTTCTGATCCCAAGATATGTGTCTGGGTCATCTGCATTTTTGTATTTTGTACCATTTCGTTTCCCATCACTTTGAAAAAGCGATTTAGGATTAGAGGTTTGTTAAAATCTTTCACCCTATACATGAGCAATAGTATTTCTGATCTTAATAAATTACCCATATGACCTCTATGCCCCCAAATGGCCCATTTCCAAATATTGGCCAGATAGATATTTTTAACAATAATCAAATTTACTGTAATTATTAGTTATTAAATTTAATCGAATATATAAATATAATTTGTGTTTTATCAATGAAAATTAATGATAAAAATGAATGCTTAAGAGTCGCTGTCTTTAGACAAATATGCATGTGAAGTGTCTGAATCTGAGGTCTGATTGGTGTAGGTGATAACAAGGCAACAGCTTTGTCTATCTGTCGTCGTGTGGGCATCATCACCGAGCAGGAGGAAGAGGAGGCTGAAGGTGAGCCGCACGGCAGCGGCCTCACAGGAAGGGAGTTTGACGAGCTGCCCCCCCACCTGCAACGACAGGCCTGCCGCACCACCCGCTGTTTCGCCCGCGTTGAGCCGACACACAAAAGCCGCATCGTGGAATATTTACAAAGCCTTAGTGACATCACAGCTATGGTAAGTGAACCGAATTTAAGTGCCTTTTCAGTTCCTGAATTATAATTGCATTTGAATTGAGGTAGCAAACAGGATTTTTTTAAAAATGTGAAGAATTGTTTTTAGTGTGTATTACCAGTGAGCATGCTGTGGGTAACATGGTCACTTCACATCAAGCAGGTCCTCAGTTTGAGCCCAGCACACCTGAGGGGCAATAAACAGAAAACATGAGAACGTATTTGTTCATGTCCGTTTTGCCGTTGTATTCAATCAATAGATCAACAGTTCAGATCAATAAACTCCCTGTTTTATTTTTTTTTATTCCTGTTCCTCTCAAACTTTCTGTAGCCGACTGAACGTAAATGAGTGAATGAGAAAAATGCCTTTATTTCTCCGGATAGACGGGTGACGGGGTGAACGACGCCCCCGCTCTGAAGAAGGCTGAGATCGGCATTGCCATGGGCTCCGGCACAGCTGTGGCTAAATCCGCATCAGAGATGATTTTAGCGGACGATAACTTTTCAACCATCGTGGCTGCGGTGGAAGAGGGACGAGCCATTTACAACAACATGAAACAGTTCATCCGCTATCTCATTTCCTCTAACATCGGAGAGGTAGTCTGGTGAGTCCAGAGAGAAAGATCGGGATAGTTCACCCAAAATTAACAATTACATTCAGTCCCAATGCAATAATCCTTAAACATTCTCTTCTGTGCTGTGGCTCTCAAATCAAATATGGCCCCGTGTTTGTGATCAGTGACGTTTGGTCACACATGAGAACCAAATATGTTTGTATGCAAAAATGAATTGAAATTTTGAGTTAATGAATTGTTTAATATGACTATGTCTTAAATCACTGTTCCTCGTGGTTGGTATCAGAAAGATCCTGAAACTGCTTCCAAAACAGGTAATCATTGCATCTTTCTCTCTACTTTGTCTCTCTCACCGTCTGCCGCAGTATTTTCCTCACAGCTGCATTGGGAATGCCTGAAGCTTTGATCCCAGTTCAGCTGCTTTGGGTCAATCTGGTGACGGACGGCTTCCCAGCCACTGCTCTTGGCTTTAATCCCCCTGACCTGGACATCATGTCCCGCCCCCCACGTTCCCCCAGTGAACCTCTTATCTCTGGCTGGCTCTTCTGCAGATACCTCATCATCGGTTGTAAGTGATTCAAAACAATGTAAATCTTTGTTGTTTTAGATGAAACCTGCCAATGTACGTTTTGTCTGACTTTATACGACAGTTGGATCGGATTCTCGAATTTAATTGGTGATCAGAGTGGCAATCACTGTGATGTCACTGTGCATGTGACACAGTATCAGGGGGAGGAGACAGACCCACAGAAATGGGAACGCGAGAAATTGTAATGCTCAGTATGACGGCTATGGGAATGAAAGTCACAAACTGAGATTAACAAAACCACTGATAGAGTTTGTTTACTCTAGAATAGCAGTGCATATTCAATACATTGCCAGTACTGCTGTAGCATATAAATGTGTACAAACTGGAGATGAATTATTTTCACAATTAGTTTTATTTGTTTATCAGCAGTACTGAAGATACTGAAGATAAAATTTCTCTCTTTATCTCTCTCTTTCTATTTGTAATGTGGTAGGTTATGTTGGGGCAGCTACAGTTGGTGCTGCTGCCTGGTGGTTCATGGCAGCTCATGATGGACCAAAGCTCACCTTCTACCAGCTGGTAAAAAACACCATCACTAAAACACATCCCGCTAACAATTTTAGCTTGTTAGAATGTTTTCCTAACGTTTCCATTAAGATAAAGGTTAAAATGTTATTGTAAATGTCTAGGAACATTCAAAATGTTCAATATTTTAGATATTGTGTTAATGTTATTGCATGGTTATTTTATTTTACATATGTAACATATGTATATATATAGGTGTGTGTGTGTGTGTATATAGCATATATATATTGTTCATTTGGCCTTTTCTTTTCTTATGGGGCCCTTTGCCTGCATCTGTAGCACTCGGTGCTGTAAAACTGCTTCTGTGTGTTGTTTGGTTTCAGTCTCACTATCTGCAGTGCAGTGAAGGTCATGCTGAGTTTGCAGGAGTGCAGTGCTCAGTGTTTGAATCTCCATATCCCATGACTATGGCCCTGTCTGTGCTGGTCACTATTGAGATGTGCAATGCACTCAACAGGTATATGAGCATGACAAAAAAACTTTAAGTGTATTTTTTATTAATATAATACTTGTAATAATATGTTATTATTATAATATGTTATTATATGATATTGTATCGACTAGTTCTAGTAAGGCTGCCAAAATGATATAATTTCAAATGTTTAACATGGTTCAAATTGATTTTTTTATTATATTTGATTCGTCTAGTGTTACCTAACGTGGACTTTTCTCGTTGTGTTTGTGTTTGTCAGTTTATCAGAAAATCAGTCTTTACTGAAGATGCCACCGTGGTCAAACCCCTGGCTAATGGGAGCCATCTGTCTCTCGATGGCTCTGCACTTTCTCATCTTATATGTGGATCCCCTTCCCGTAAGTATGAATCAGTGAAGTGATGTTGCAAAAAGCATTTATAAGGAAACTAGTTTTTTTTGAGTGACGTTGAAAACAGGCTAGACTTGTCTCTGCCTGTCTGTCGGTTAGCTGCAGGAAAAGGATTGCCTAATAGATCCATTGGAAGCAATGGATATTGCTGTTCGATTTAGCGATGATGAAACACTTCCCAACAAAACAAAGGAAATGACTGACTTATACAGTAAACTGCGGCAAACTGCGGTGAAAAAATGAGATTTTGTGACAGAATTGTGCAATGCTGAGGAAATTACGTCAACTCTAAGAATAAGCCTGCAGTCGTATTTATCTTCAGATTTAGTTTTGGACATTTGTTTTTAATAGCTATTGTATTTGTTATGCAGATAGTAGTCGCTAACTAACAGAAGTATTGCTTCTAGATTTTCTTCCAAACTTTTTCATACCGGCCATGTACCATGACATAAAACTGTTTTTGTCACATTGTTTTGTACACACTTTACACACAATTCCAAACCAACATTATTTGGCAATATACTAAAAAATATTTATTTAAAATTATTTAGCAAAATAATACTGTGTACCGGGTATTTCAATATTGAGTTGTTTTAAAGTATTTACTGTAAATAAATCTGTTTAAAAGCTGACGTGTAAATACTCTGAATAAAAAAAGAGTTTTTTAGAGAACTTTCGAATGCCACCCATGTCAGTTTATTTCACTGTTAACTTGTAGTGTAGCTTTAGTCTACTGTAGTTTAGTTTGCTATCGATTATATTTTGAATAGCTTCTAACTTTTTAGACTATTTTCTAACTGTTCTTTATAAACAAACAACTTTATAAACTTTTTGACTTCTTCTCTGTAGGTCATATTTCAGATAAGGCCGTTGTCTTGGCCCCAGTGGGTGACCGTTCTGAAGATGTCCCTGCCTGTTATTTTGATGGATGAAGTCCTGAAGTTCTTGGCCAGAAACTACATCGAGCCTGGCAGTGACCTGCAGCTGGAGGAGGAACAGGACCATGGGAGGGCAGCCGGAGGCGTGGCTGGCATGCTGCACCGGGCCTTTAGGGGCGTGTCCTGGTCATTTGTGCTAATCTCTGCCCCATTGCTGATCTGGATCTTCAGCCTAGACTCAGACATTACTAATATCTTCTGGGATTAGAGAGTGTGAAAGTGTGTGAGTGTGTGTTTGTGAGTCAGAGGGGGGGAAAAGCAGAGAGGCAGGAAGAACAAGCTAAAAAACGTGATTTATGGAGCTGTTGTTAATATATGAAGTATAAGCGGTTGTAGAAGCCGTGTATGAATCCAATGTAGAGTGAATTTGGTGCTCAAAGTGGAATACAGATGAAAGCTAGAGCAAAACTAAGGACAATCACACACAAAGGGATGCCAGGAAAAGGGATTAAAGAGGGAATTTAGTCATCAAATGGCACGTTATTGTTCCATAACCATTTATTATTATGCGTTTTAATAATTTTATTGTTATTATTTATTTTTCTGTTGAAAAGTTGAAAATACACTTCATCTGTGTTCATTATAGCCTGAACATTCAATTTGTTCACTTTTAGTTCAAAAAACTAAACAATTAGTTTCTTCTTCATCAGTTTGGCTGTAACTTTCCAGGACCTTTGAATCATACTGTCATAGTGTCATATTACCCTTAATTATTTAGACTATAAGACAAGCCTAATGATGTTTGGTCATGAGAGATTTTAATTGAAAGTCTATGGTATTATCAAGTGAAGGAACATGCAGACACCTTATAGTCCCCATGGTTGTTGTTTTCCCCCCTTTTCCCCCAATTGCAAAAGCTATTTCCTGTTGCCTGTCAGTCTTATGTATGTCCCACAGATGCGCCACACTCAGATTTCTTCAAAATTTAGATTGCAAAATACTGTTTTCAGTCTGCAACCCCAAAGCTAATGATCTTTAATTTGGTTGCGGAAACTATGCGATGCTTTTATAAAACAGCCTTGAGTCATTTCCTCTTTCTGGAAAAGTGCAGAAAAAAAATGAAAAAAAAAATGAAAAAAATGCACACGTTCTAAAATTTTCTCATCCTGCCAACATGATTTATTATGTTTGGAGTTGTTATTAATTAGATTTTGTTTTGTAAGTCCTACCTTGTTTGACAGGACTCTTGTGTCTTTAAAAGTCACAATTCCTTTAAGATCATTTATTCATCTGTTCTGTCATAACTAAGATTAGGTTCCACCTTAATCAACGCTACTTAAGCAACACAACCGGTTTCTGCAGTGGCAGAGTCCAATTATTGATATTCTGATGCAGAACACTTTTGACATTTATTTGTAATTGATTGCCCCCCTGACCCCCAAAATAAGGTTTGTAAGCTAAGAACTGAAGCAGCAGAGGGTGAATTGAATAATTTCTTCTATTCAGGAAGGGAATTTTATTAATTTCCTGTATTTGAAGACCATTCCCTAAAAGTGAAGAATACAGGGAGAATCTCAAAAGATGGAAAATACTGTTCTTGTGACATTTTTGGTTCTATTTTTTGATTTCTTGAAAAAGAACACATTTTGGTATTCATACAGGTCCAACCATAATTGTCATTTAAGTGCTGTTTCATTAACAGGGAAATGGAAACTGCTTCATGAAAAATAAAATATTGATTTAAAATTTAACAGCTGTGTTTGTGTCTCGCATAACTTTAAATAAAACATAATGAATACTAAAATAAATACCAATAAACACCAATACTCATTTTTTTTAATTTTAAAAATCTTTCTTTAATATATTACCATTCCTGTATTATGTATTATTATACATCAAAGCACAAAAAATACAAATTTCCAATTTGAGCATGTGTACAAATCAATAATATAAAAAGGAAACATACACAAAAACATACACTCAAAAATAATTATTATAATAAACGTCAGTAAATAAATTTAACATAACTGAACATTAAACACTACCAAGACTTTCTCTTTACTGAAAAACATACAATAACACAATTTTAAAATTTGTTCTCCTTTGCATTCTGTCCCATGCAAAGCATGCTGGGAACTACAGACCCTCTGCCCAGTTAAGAGGAATTAAACACAAAATGATTAAGTTCTTGATTATCTTCCTTTATACAAATTTAAGAGGACTGAACATAATGAAATGAATGACAAAATGTTCAAGAATTGCTTAAGCACGTTTAACGATGTAATTTTAACAATCAGTAAAGACATTTGTGAGCACTTTTTGTTACATATATAAAACTAAATATCTTTTTGTTAGATATATAAGAAAATATATATAAAAATATTTATGCATATAAATAATGATATCAAAAGTTCACTTTTGTTCAGTTTTTGCAGTTAAGAGAAACATATGTCTTGCTGCATTTGTAAACACACCATAATGTCCTGAAGTGTCGTTTTCTTATTCCACAAAGACAGTTGTTTTATTTCTGACGGACACGAGCGAACTGATAAATTGCACGGTTCTTCTTTTGAATATCTCAGCATCTGCAATACAGAGATTAAGTTTAATTATCAGATATTGAGTATATGTACGTTACTGAAACTATTTATAATGATTTATAAATGAATACCTGTAAATTATGAATAAGGCCTCCCATTTCCATATTAATTATGTCTGGTCCATCTGATGGAAATATTACATTACAGCTGTGGAAATCAGCAAGCTTCTTCAAAATAGCACACTTTGACTGAAAAAATGAATATTTTGTCAGACGCAATACTAAATCAATTGGAATCTACTAGAAATTCTATTTACTTCTATAAACACAACTTACCTCCTTACATTCGTTTTCAATGGGGATGGCTTTGCTCATACTTTTCAAAGTCTTGAACTAAATATAGATATATAATTAACAACAGATAAAGACCACATAGTAAAGACCATATTTAAAATAGAAATAATATCATATACACACGTTTACCTGTGGGCTCGCCATTTTCAGCATCTCCATGATCCTGTCAACCTGTGTCCTTATATTGCAAATTTCTTGACACTTTCCGTCGGAAGTGCGGGCACACTTCCTGCTGTGTGGCGCGGAGCAGCCTGATCGCACACACAGCAGCAGGACTAAGACATAAATCCCGGCATACACTGTAAAAACAAAACCCATTATTGGAAGAGACAGATGAAGCAACAGTTAAAATAATACTAATAATGAAACGCTTTGGTCTCTCAGTCGCGTATTCTTACTTGTTGTTTCTTTTTGATATGGTATTGACGTGAGATTCTATGTCGTCTCTATGGTCTCCGCTGTCTTGTCTACTCTTAAAGCAACTGTTCTTGATGCTCCATCTTATATACAGCGGAGGTTTTAGGTCTCCAGACGACATTCCGAAAAAAAAAACTTCCTAAAGGATCATGAAATGTCTCAACAGGTCAGCAGATGTATGTGAACGTGTGGGAGTGAATGTTGCTTCCACTCATATGATTCCAAATTCATTAGAACTTTCTGTGTGTAATCCCATCTACTGACTCTCATTTCCTCCGCCAGGAACTCATCAGTGATGAGGTCATTCTGGGAAGGTATTCCTATTCATTCCTATCATCAGTGCTTTGTCATTCCGGGTAATCCTGGTGGTTCATTCGATGAATAAATGAGCTTGGTAGGGAAATGCTTCCGTTGAAGTGTCTTAAATAAGTCTTAAATCTGTTCATAAGTGTCATTTTGTCTCACTTTTAAGAAAGCCGTAAGCAACCAATCTGGAGAAGAGTTCATGGCCGGAATTATGTGGATACCTGAACATGACCCTCATTGTTTGTTGAATTTCAAAATCATTGTTACTGTCAGCTTCCCCTGTTCTGGGAAAGCTCACCACCATATTTTGGAATTTGGGTGATGAGGTGTTTAATATAATTCAGGCCCATTACTCCTGGGCATCGCTGCATAGTATACAATCAGGGACACACTGGTAATAAAGTTAAAAAAATACAAAAGTAATATGTTCTTTTGGGTGAGTCTAAAAAGGAGGGGCAGGTTTCCTCATGCACGTGACATCACAGTGAGTGGAAGTCGCTGTGGTCATGCCCACTGAGTGGCAGTGTTGGCATTCTGCATGAATGACGCAAAACACACAAGAACATGTTTAGCAAGGCTGGACACAACAGAGCCCCAGGAACTCATATATCATTGCTCATATATATGTATATGATATATGTACATATTTCATATATATCATATATATATACGGTATGCACTGCTCACATGCTCTGATAATAATAGCTTTGTAGGACTATACATTATTTTGACAATGAGTCAGAAAAGTTGTATCTGATTCTGTTTCATAGAACTGAATAAAAATAATATATTGAGATGTAATACTTATATATTTTCCGTTCAATTTTATCGTTACTTTCAATAAACGTGGTTATTTTACTGGCTTATAATTTTTTTATCCAGTATCATTAAAAGTATTCAAATTAAGTTGTCACACACTGAATTTTAATTATGATGTTATAAATAAATCCTTCTGAAATTGTGTTTATGTTTATTTGTAAATGGGGGGTGGGGTTGTTTGGGGTAGCTTGAATTGTTTTATTTTGCAAAA
>JAZGTJ010007207.1:0-15000 GCA_036877575.1 Botia almorhae
AAAAAAAGTTTTTCCCTTTATTTGCATTGTGACACCTAATCCCCACAGTCACACACACACAAGGTCCCCAAGGACTTTTCCCTTTGTCTGGGCCGCCCGGTGCTGGCATAAACATGATGGAGGGTGGTGCTCAGGGTAATGTCGGGGCCTTCCAAAGTTCATGCCGTGGAAGGGGCATAAAAGCCGGGGTGTGTGTTTCTAATCCCTCAAATGGCAGAGGCTGACAGTCTACAATGTTAATGTGCCCACCCTTAGTTAATTACCATTTAAGTTTGTCAGCTCATCTTGAAAGAACTATCCAATGGCAACTGAGATGCTAGTTTTAAACGCTCTGCAGACAAGAAAGAAAAATAACACCTGCATATCGTAATCTTATGGATTTTGTTGTCATGAGGTCTTTTGTTGTAGCACGGAAAATCCCATGGCAATTTAGATAAGCTCACAGGAGTAACTGTTGATATGGAGCCAGGTGAATTCTGTCTTCGAGTTGACACCCAACTACCAGCGAACAAATCTGTCTACATAGTCAGTCTGGTAAAACTTCTGTTGCTATGCAAAGACTACACTCATAACATGTAGTACACGGCTGATGACATTTTATGTTTTTTAGAACAGAAGAAAGGATAGCAACATATACAGCAGAACAGAGAAACATAGTATTTGTGTTGTTAAATTGCATGAAACCTGCATATGCAGCAAAATCACTGCTTGTTTAATGAGAGCCTCCAACCCCCACCTGTTTGCTTCGGTTAGATCTGGGCAAGCATAATGTTATTAGCTGCTTAGTTAAGAGGCAGCAGCGCATCACAGGGGGGTTGCTTATTAATTGTTGTTTTCATGTCACTACTGCTGTGTGCAAAAGGTGATTTAATCAGTTAAATTCACAGCCAGGGGATTCAACCCTAATTTACCCAGTCCTCCAAAACATATTCTGCCTAAACATTTGTGCTGCCGTATTACATACAGCATCTGTACAGTGCAAAAGTTTCAAACTGTGTTGCTAACAGAATGATTAATTACCTAGTCCTTTTAAAGAAACAGTACTCTCAAAAATAAAAACAATAATTATTCACACACCCTCATGTTCCAAACCTATATGCTGTTGGTTTGTCCATGGAAGATTTTAATATAGGAAAAGATTATCAGTTAACTTAAATTTCATACTGTTCCTTACATTAAGGTATCATATGATGGATGGATGACCTTGGAGTCATACAGACCACATTTATGATACCTTAGTGGTGTTTCTTTATTCTGTCCTTTACAGTGTTAGAAAGATTATCTCCTTGTTATGACCCCTGCATGGAAAAGTACATAAAGACATTGTTTTTTTCTGTCATAATTGTTGCTGACACACACAAGCAAGCAAAAACACACACACCCTTTCAGGTAGGAACCACTCTGACTTGCACCTCGTCCCCATGGGGAATCCAAAACTGACTGCACATTTTCACTACCATCTTCAAAGTCACACCACAATGACAGAATAGCACAATGCAGGGAGTGGTGTCAGATTCTAAGTGAAGATAGGAGAAATGGATGGGAAGAAGTGGGGAGAGAAAGAGATTTAACGAGCCAAATCAATGAACCCGCTCCTTGTTAAGATAATTACGATCAAGCTCATTGTCACAGTGAATATTTCAACATGTTTGTCTAAACAGGCGCACTGTTCTCTCTGCCTGGGTTGGTGCACGGCTCGCAGAATGAGAGATTTAGCCACTAGGCAACATGATGCACTGAGAAATACATGATGAAACTATTAAATATGGTGATCAGATCACTGTGATGATTAACATGTGCCAATGTGGCAGGTGATCCAATTTTAAATCTGGCATGGTGTGATTTAAGTTTGTGTTACAGCTTTTAAAGCACAAACAGTACTGAAGATTAAAGAAATACTGTTAACAGTGATTGCATCCTGGTCAAACTATACTGAGTCACTAAATGTAATTCCCTGTGCTAACCAAGCGCAACAAAATAAAATGACATGCGATGCCCAGAATGAATGCTCGCCAAGTGCTAAATGCGTATAAAAATTGGCTTTGGTGAGTAAATGAAATGAAGTTACAGGCCACTGCTGGGAACTTTATAAGTATCTGCAACATAATACATGATTGAACTGTAAAACTGATAGTCTGGCTGATGTTAAACACATAACCATGTACTAAAAAACATCTGTCATGACTTGCACATTTTCTAACCACTTTTACATTCATGGAAAAATTTACAAAACAGTACCATCAGAAATGTATCTACATTTACTGAACATTTATGGATTTGGCAGACACTTTTGTCCAAAGCGACCTATAGTGCATTCAAAGCATACATTATATCAGTTTGTGCATTTCCTGTTTAACGTCACAGTACATTAAACATCAGTTATCTTCTGATTGGCTGTGATTGCGTCAGGCCACTGGCTGATTATTTAACCCAAAAATGTCCCGACACGGCTAAAAAAATCTGCACGCCTGGCTACTCTATTAATAAACATAATACCTACTGTAATCAAGGGGAGAAATATTGACAGAAATAAAGGCAAGAATTAAATAGGTCAAAAAAGACATTATCAACAAAGTTTATGTTTTAAAGATCAAGCAGATTTGTAGACTGTGACATCTGAAAGAAGTGTTTGCTCGAAGCAACTGGCACATCTGCTTTCAGGCCTCTTCAAAAGACTGCATGTAAATGCTTTTAAGCAACCTTTCAAAGCCCGGGCCTGTAAAACAAATTACTATGCAGACTATCCTCAAAAGAAGCCAAACAAGAGGACATGAGTATAGACAATGACACGGAGAAGTCCTGACAGAGATGGATGGATCGATAGACAAATACTAATGCTGACATGCTGATTGATAAACTGCTGCTGACAACAGGGGAAAAAAACACTCCGTGATTATTGGTTGAAATGTCAGTCAGGACAGCCATTAGTCAGCCAGCGTTCTCAGGTCATATGTCCAGGGATAGTGAGAGAGAAAAGAAAAAGAGAATTTAGTGATACACCTGCTCAGCCAATAGAACTGAATGGCCTCCGAGTTAGCAAACACGGCTAACCACAAACTGCATATTCTCTCACACACACTCACTGAGCGACGGCGATCTAAGACAGCTCTCTTTCAAACACACTCTCACTCCCTTTGTATTCCAAGTCTGCGTTCCAGCATTGATCCCATTCAGCAAAAGCCTCCTTTATGATATTCCCAGCTTTGATATTTCCCTTTCCTTTGGCCATTAATTCCCTTGTTTGCTCACTGGTTTTAAAGGGTGTTTCTCTCTTCAGCTCTCTTTCAGAGGCTCTGTAAGTCCCCAGTGTGTCTGATCCTGACAGAGCAGCTCTGATCATCCTTTTGATATCAGAACTTCTCATATCCGAAGCTCCATATGGTCACCCATGTGTCTACAGCCAAAACTGTGTCCCAATACAGCTACATACTTGGAGCTACATACTTGGAGCTGTGGTCTTCTGAAAATAAAAAGACAAAGGCCCCAATCTGCACTGGCCATTTTAGTCGAATGTAAATTTGTTCTTGTTTTATGTTTAGACAGCTTCTTGTTTAAAGACACTTAGCATTTAGCTTCAATACTACAGAAACAATACTACAATATTTTTGTATGATCATACTTACAAAATTATATTCTTTTTATTAAAACCAAAATCTCATTAAGATTACATGTTTTATCGCCTCACAAAATAACAACAACAAAAGGGTAACAGAAATGTTATATCTTTATTAATACTAACTGTTGTTTGTTTATTTGTGATCTCTCTCTTTAAAAGACAACACCTCTAAAACTGACGTTCGTATCTAAAACAGCACCACACTAACCTGTCTTTCCTCAGTCTCAGCGTGACTTAGATAATACCTAAATACATGGAGAATGAGAATGAAGGAACAATAGCTGCCTGCATACAGGAATGTCAGTCCTCATACATTGTTTGGAATCATTTCCTGCATGAGGATTGGAATCAGACTGCAGGCCTTGTTTTAAAGTTTGAGGGGAGATTTAACATCAAAGCTGTCTCCGGTGCAGGAAAAGTAATGTTTTTATTCCAAAGAGGCAGCAGAGTCTTGAGAGCGACAGGCAAATTGACACGCTGTTCACAGGGCAAAAGATAAATGTTTGATGAATTGGCCAATCCGGTTGGAGTGATGGGCTTCATATGTGCATAATGGACTTGCAGCCTGGCAGTTGTGATTGCCTGCCAAGATAAGAAACTATAATGAATGAAAGAGAGGAACGAGTCTGTAGAAACAGAGGTTGTGCTGGTTTTAATAAACTTCAAAAAAGTGGAAGAGAGAAAATGCAGATGGCACTGCAAAGCAACATGCTGCCCATCCGACGACATGACATAAACCTAATAAAACTCATAAACTCTTGTATTATGTAAAAAATCTCACAAAGAGAAAATATAGATCAAATATAGTCAAATAGATTATTGCTGAGATATTGTCTATCTTTTGTATTGTGATAAACATTATCTATAGTTGTGATACAGTGTTGGGGAATATATATTTTGAATAATGGACAATTATTTTCTAAAACTTGTACCAGGTGTGATCTTAAGCTATATTATCTGTATTATAACTGGTGTGCCCATCTGAAGTCATACCTGCCTATTGTGTCATTTTTAAAATTTGTCTTAAAACCTTGAATGTGACTTGGACAACAGCTTCATCAGGTTTTTGTATAATATATGTGAACTGCCCAGCAAAATGGGCTTTGATTCACACCCGCTTTTAACCTGCATGCAATTGTGTTTTCAATATTCAAAAACATGATGGCTTTGGATGCTGTGGTGCTATAAATCTCCAGTCTGCAGTATTAGGCAGCCATTATCTGGCTTAATCTAAGCCCTCCACCCCACCCGACTCCAAACATGTCACCAGCCCTCGGGTGGCAGCAATTTACAGATCACATGTGTAAGGAAATGGGCTTCAGCTATGTTGCAATTTACATGTGTTAAAAGCTTATGGAGCAGTCATCCTGCAGTTCTAATGGGGATGCACACTGGTCGGGTGATTTTCTTCCAATCTATAATGTGCATTTTAGTTTGTTATTTACATGGCTATTCACAAACCTGCAGTGCATAATTTGACTCCATTTAACAACACTATCATTAGGCCATACTATATCGCAAATAGCACATATAAAGAATTGTTACATAAATAGCTAAATACCAGTGTTTTGTAGCAATGTATGAACGATATGAAAAGTATAAAGTGCCAAGAAAAAACACAAGGGTTCCAAAGATGATGTACCATATTAACCCTCTACAATACAGGTAAATCACTCACATATGCGACTAAATTTCATGCTAGGCAAGTAAAAAAAATTTTTTGATTAGCCAATGGCTAGTAAATTGTCAGATTTCACTCGCCAGTGATTGAATTAGATGTAAAGAACAAGTTTAACGCAGACAGAAGACGGTAAATGCTGAGAGAATACGGCTTTAAAAGCTGCCCGTGTTTTAAAGCGTGCTGTCATGAGAAGAGCGCTTAATGGGAAGACCGCATGCTGTGCATCCACACCAGGAGTTTACACTTTTTGGCTAGCATGTAAGTTCACTGCATGTAAGTTCACTGGCATTTTGTGCAGATAATTGCAAATGTAATATTACAATTATATTGTGTATCTAGGATATCTGAGTAATTTCATATAGAATGTGATATAGAGTTTTTAAAAAATGCATTATTAAAAAAAAATGCATTATTAATACTTTAGAGGGTCAAAGACATTTTATCTTTTGTCACAATCCTGAATGTGATTTAAGAGTTTTGGATTTTCAGTGAAACATGGTTTAAATTCTTTTCTTTTCTTTCTAGAGGTTGGAAGTTTAAATCACAATCTAGTTTTGTCATACAGATTAAAAGCACATTAAACAACAAAAGTGGACATAAATGATGACAAAATCTTCATTTTTGGGTGACAAAATCTTCATCTATTTCTCTAAGGCAACCTTGGGCTGGACCAGGCCATGGTGTGTTGGGTCGAGGTGGGGTTGAGCACGGTCGGGTTGGGCGGGGGTTCAGTCAGAAGGACCGAGGCTAAGGATGAAACGCCTGGTGAATTATAGACTGCCTCTCAAGATTCACAGCTCTCAGTGGTAGGAGGTTAATATTCTCACATGTCATTAGGTCTGCTGGCTCGGCTGACGGCTCATTGAATCAGGCAGCAAATGATTTCCTCATGCGGCAAAGGACAGTACACTTCAAAGGGAGAGGGCTGAGGTCAGAGCCGCTCCTCAGTGATTAATAGCCTGGATCAGTCGAGGTTGGGTTGGCTGTAAGGTAAGAATGTGACGGAGGCTTTTGACAGAGTTGACTCTTTAAGCTGGGTTTGACCCCTGGACCTGGCAAACTTTGTTTCCACTGCCAAATCTGACTGACCTGATGGGCCTTGTCAGGGGTAACCTGGGCTCTGTAGACTGAGTCAAAGCATGTTGAAATAGTGTCCGATCACCTTATGTTAATATACACAAGGGTGATTGTTTAATCATGCATAAGTGTCTAAATTAAATGGAAACTCATTATAAAGGTGAAAATGTGTTATTTTTCAATGTTGAAATACTTTTTCTAATACAAGCTTAAAATGACAAAATAATTGTAACAAAGAATTTTTGCTGGTTGACTCCACTAAAAATTGTAAACTCTGGCTCAACCAATAGCGTGACTCGGGGGGAGGCACTATCTGTTTGTCCAACCAATGGCAGCTGGTCTAGTGTTCTAAAACCTGTTTAAAAACCTTCTATTCTTTAAATTAATGGCACACAAATTATACATTTTACCTTTTCGAAACAAAACATCTAAAGGTTTGCCATAGTGAATACCACAGCACTAATGTACGCAGCATGACTTACATTAGACAGAACCCTACATAAAAATCATTAACATGCAAATATGCAAAATGTTGGTGATATTCACAAGATTAAAGCCCAAACAAAGTCAGCCACTTTATTTGGGAAGCACTGCAGTGTAACTTTATGTGGGTCTGCGAGCAGAGAAACGCCCAACACTATTTCTCTTCATGCCTCATGGCCTCCCTGTCTCTGGTGCAACCCAGTTTCTTTTAAACGACACCACTGACTGATTATACCTCTCCCCGCAAAACAAATGCATTCTCCCTTTCCTACCACTGCCCTGAAAATCAATTCAATTCTTTACAGATGACACAGCAGTCATCTGCCATCACTTTTTATCTGTGAGGAAAATGTATCTTAAGGCACTTTGCATTGAGATAAATGCCAAGTAAAATCAATGACTTTGAAAACAGCGCAATAACTTGGACAAACATAAGCGATGGCTTAACGCAAAAGAATGATGACCTACATGTATCCATTAGGGCCTTTCAACAGAGTGTTTCTTAAATTACTATAATACATTATTTCTTCTGTTTTTTGGTTTATACCGCACTGCCCAACATGGCAGTGGTTTTGGACTACTCATACCTGGTAATGCGGATGTAGCATCACACAAAACCAATGCTACTGTACAGACAGCCTATTCACAGTAATTTCATAAGTGAAAGTGTCCAATAAGGAGGTTACTGAAATACAGAAAGTAATTTTACAATAGCCATGTGATCTCAGTATGTCAGCTTCCATGAAGCAATCCACTCAATGTCAAATGAAACATCTTTTATTAAGCTACTGATATGGCTCAAATTCATATTTATGTCTCATATAAGCATGTGTAATTTTAAACATATTTTTAAAGCACTATTTATTCCTTTTAGTGTGCAAACAAAAAAGGGAAAGAAAACAGCTAATTGCAATTTAACAGCCACCCTAAGCATTTTACTAGAAGGCAGAAGGAACATGGTTTCTCTGCAATGTCTAGAGTTGAGTCGGTTGAACTGTCAAGCTGCAGCCCTGTATGCCTGAGCATCTATCTAATAGCAAATAATCACTACCTTGCTGTCACTTCATGGCAAATGATCAATGACACTTGATGGATGACCCTGTCTGGGGCCTGCCCGTGGTCTGCATCACTCCCATCCCCACTCACAACCACATGAGACAGCCATGATTCCATGCCTCATGGCCAACCACATATTCCTCTGCAAAAGCTTTCATTTTACTCTCTGAAAGCCGTAAACTAGGGTTTCCTGAAAAAATGCTCGGCAGATGCCTAAAAAAGCAGCCTTTATCCGACCGATAGCCACTGAGAAAAGAAAAAGTAATTTTTCAATATTAGAAGGAAATTAAATCATCTGATGATCTAATTGGGAGGATTATGGTCCCCCACCTGCGTTGTCACTCTCTGGGGCCCCATTACAAGGCCCTTATTAGTTTATACTTGGCAGATTAAAATGTGAGTGCCGCAATCTTTGATCTCTCACTTGCTGACACAAATCCTTTCAAGCCCCAACATTTTCTGCTGGGTAATTAATGCTAATTAAAAGGTTTCAAGCAGTCAGTAAGCACAGCTCCTCTCTCTTCCAAATTTCCATCAACTTCCTCATCTAACGGATCTGCCTGTCATGCGCATTTCTTCTGTTTAAAAGTAAGCATTGCAGCATCTATGCAAACAACAAATTATAAACTTGAATGCAGGAAACTTGCCAGAGTGGTATCTGCAGACATTTTGCAAATATAGCAGCACACTCCTTACTACCAAAATAAACAAATATGCGTGCCACACAAAATGTATGGGTTTTAAGTCATTTCACCAATCTCTAATTTACGGGTAAAATAAAGGAACGATCTAAGACAGCTTAATGCATGCTCTAAACACTTTGAAGCTATAAAAGGATGCTTACATGCTGCCATTTGTAAACGTTTATGAAAATACGCTTGCCGTTTTAAAAAGAGAAACCGTACCTTGACAAAGTCTTCAGCACACTATAAAATCAGAGGTTTTCCCAGCAATACAGAATATCACATAGTCTACAGTGTATATTACTTTTTACTCGTGTTAAGTAAGAATGTACGCAAATAAATCTGCTAGTAATTAAATGAAGACTGCTTTGATTTAATTGCAAGTCTCTCTGCATTGGCGGTGCTTTGAAACCACTCATATAATATATGAGGCACATCCACCCTGACTCCATCATCACTCACTTATTATGTTGTAATTAGCTGTCGCTCCGCTGTATCATTATGTAGCTCAGTAACGTGTCAGGTATGAAGATGTCTCCTCCTGATGAGCAAAAGGCAATATCATTATACAATGCTACAAAATGATAATTACATTACTTCTGCATCAGTACCAGCCCTATGTGATAATTAGACACATATTCAAACCAATTAAACCCTTGATGCAGCCTGTTTTCCCTCAGTCAAACAGACAGTTTGACTTCCCCAGGGCCCTGTCACAAAGATCTCATGTCTAAATGTATCGGGGCTTGGAATAACCTGTGCATGGGAGAGTGGAAAAAATGGGAAGGTGAAGAGTGATCATCACCATTTTGTGGTGTGAATGTAAATTTGAACTAAGAATATACATTATAGAAGTCAAATATAATCAACTGACTTAAAAGGTAGTTCACCCTAAATGACAATTCTGTAATTATTAACACACCAGAAACAAGTCTGGTCACCATTCACTTTCCTTGTATGGAAAAGAACGATTTGATATTCTTTGTCAACTCCATTTGTATTCCATGGAGGAAAAAAATGCTTTACGGATTTGGAATGACTTGAGGTTTAGTAAATAACAGAATTTTTAATTTTGGGTAAACTATCCCTTTCATTTAAATTCTTCAGCACTACACTTACTGACTAATTTTAGTCTATTAATTTGTCAGTCTCCAGTGGTTTCCTGAAAGGTCAAAGGGCTTTAATGTTTATTGAAAATATTGTGGATGCACAGTCAAGGGGGCCAGAGTCAAAAACGCAAACTGCATTAAATTACATTAAAAGGTTGCAGGGTTTTCTATGCAGCCATCCTACACACTGAGCTATTCCTGCATCACTCAGATCTAATAGGAAATGGGATGGTCTTTCTTTTCACTTATATGGAGACTTTGACATGATACTTTTAAAGAGGCGTGTGATGGTCGATTTATGCAATATTAACCGATGAGCAGTTTGATGTTAGATTATTCTCTCTCCCAGCCAATGCTTCATTACCTTAGAAAAGCAGAACTCATTAAAGGAGGCAAGTCCAGTCAAATCTGGGCATAATTCTACAGAGGTGAACTGCTGTCAACATCATTAACCGTCATTTCTCTAACTCGCTTCATGACTTACGAGTGTTCTTTATTGTGTAATGATCCAAATCTCTTACAAAATCGCCCTCTTCAAAGGGCCCCTGGGATGTGCCACCCAAGCAGTCTGCTGACACGTTGCAGGCAAAGATCAAATGAAGCTCTGTAATTAGGCACTTTTCTTTATCTTAAACTCGACGGCTGTTTACTTCCATATCAGGTGACGATCATGCAGCTAGAAAGCGAGCTAGAGAGATGCACTTGCAGTAACAGGCGCAGGAATAAGGTGAAAAGCTTTGATGTCTTCTGTAGTTAAAAAATGTTACTGGTTACGATTTCAGACAGCCAAGCTTGAAACATGTAATGTAAACATGGACCGTGTGAGGTTTAAGAGGGTCACCTAAACAGCTTATGGAGGAATTGTCTGACATACGAACATTGAAATGTTTACAATAAACTACATGAATAGGCCTTAAATAAAAGTCTCTTGAAATTCAATAGTTAAATGCTCTCTACAGCCAATACTGCACAAAACACACGTGAGGTCAACACAAATTAAGTTTATTCTTGTGTCAGGTGAACTAATATTTAAGGTAATCTGGGTGGTATTTTTATACATTTCTGCATTTTGTTTGTGGTTTTCAAAAATAAAGTCTCCCAGCCGGAACTTTGGCACATGCTTAAATTATCTGGCTGCGTACATGAGTAACATTTGGGTTTCTGTTTGGTATGAAGCAGTGACAAATTAGTTTAAGAGATGCTCTCAGTGGTCACAATGAAAACTGCTCTCTCCATCTTGTCTCAGGGAAAGCGTTGTATGCATGCACCTTTGTTTGTCACAGGTGTGTGTGTGTGTGTATGTGCGTCTAGCAGGGGTGTCGAGGCAGTGCTGCAGGAGTGATGCATCTCAGGAGCTTCAGGACCTACAGTAAATCTTCAAACAATTTAGACAAACAAAAGGCCACTGTGGTTGAAAACGACAAGGAGAAACAGATGAATAAGCAACATCAATTACCACAGGATTGACCTGTGGGCCCCCACACCATGGTCAGCCCCTCACACCCAGGGGTGGCAGATTGAAGCTGACATCCCTGGAGTGGGAACAGTACTGCCTCACAAGGCCTGTTCTTCGAGTGTGAACAGAGAGAGAGAGAGTGCCAGCAGTGGGAGCTATAAATGAAAAATCACGCATAATAGGTCCCCGCTTTAGTTTAAAGTGAAACAAAATGGCTCAATTTGAGCACTTAGTCTGTGGAAAATTGGCGGCGCTGAGATAGGACGCTAACATGTGAGGGGACAAGCGAATCAGCCTTGTGATAAGTACACTATAAGGGGAACAAAGCTGATGTCCAATAGTCTTACCAGTGAACTCAAGAGGGATTGGGTCCCCCTCAATAGGTTGCTTCAGTCTTTACTTGCCCTCCGAAAAAGACCCGCTTTCCCCTCAAACACCCCCGCTCCCCTCTGTCGCTTTGTGTGCGACCAGCAGCAAAATAAATACACAGCTCATATTTGTTCAACACACTGTGCTTTGTATCATCCCATTGGGATCTTAGCATGGGTAATGGAACAGAGTAAATGCATAGTCAAGCAGAAAGCTTATAAGCTAACAAGACTGGATTACAAAGGTATTGTGTCCTTTTTAAATGGCTTACATTACCGGCCTGTTTGCGACAGGGAACCTGTTACTGTTTATTTGAGAAAACTGAAGATACACAACACAATAACCCAGCAGACACTCTTAATACACAATAATTAATCCTAGTGTCATCAAGACTGGCATATGAACATCCAGATGATTCATCTTTTTATATTGCTATCAAACACATAATGGCAAATAAATTGTAGATTGTAGATTTAAGAGAACAAAGAGATATAAAGTACAAGACAGACAGTTTTACACATAGATAGACCAACAGATAATAATTGTCTTACACAAAAAAATCTTTAGTTACACAAAGTATAACCAAACATACCAATGACTAAGAACAACAATAAAACGAGCTGCACAATACAAAGCATGTTCTTTTGCTAAACTTGCACCTGATCTGTTTTATTGACCAACCCCACACACAGTCTCTATAGTAACAACACAGACACAAGGGTGCAAGGGGACATTTAGGAACATTGCCCAAGGGACTGTTCAATACAATGGAGTGAAGGGTTGAACAATAACAGCAGACTGCAAAATAGATACTAATACCAGCGAAAGCAATCCACAAAGCACACTAGTTTCACACTCAATATGGCTTATTATCAAAACTCATTAGGAACATATTTTATATTTTAAGGACATTATATATGAAGAGAAGATCAAAACCATGTGTGTGCATTTAGTGGTCTAAAACTATATTTTTATCTTTTTTAATGGAGCTGAATACAGAGATGGAAGCTAAAATAAGTGAAAAATGCAATAATCAGGTGACTTTACGTTTGATCATAGTTATTTCATTGTTGCATCTACATCACACATTATCTGTTATTTCAGGAAACGCAATATAGAGATTTCTGCGGTTATTCACAGATATTAACATCAGTCTCAGATCTTGCTGTATTCTGTAAATCAGACATTAGATCACAGCGGATGGTGTCATTCAAGAGAAAAAACTGTTTGATATTAAATAAGACGGAAGCAGAGCTATAAAATATTTGACCTTCTAAGAGCTCTACACACTTTTCTAATCTGACTGGCTCCTTTTTCAAACAATAGAACTCTTTAAATGGCTGCAGCTATCAGCACGACTCAAATAGGTCTATAATAGAGCCCTATCTTCTTTGCAAATGGAAATTCAGTCAATGGTGTAGATGGGAATCATTTTCATCTCGTTGACATGCGGTGCAACTGAGAGTTTTGTGGAGGAGACACAAGCTCACAGGTCAATTTCTGTGTCAGCGCTGTCTGTTTTTTTAGAAATGTTCGGCTTTGAAGTTGAATTTTATGCAGCGCTCCGGTGGAGTGATTCATTACAGGGACTTTTAAGCTCATGGGGTTATGACAAACACTAAATAAAAATAACAGAAATATATTAAAATCAACATTACTTTTTTAATGCCATATTTATTTGTTAAAGTTATCATGAGACACATGGTGTTGACAAGGTGTTGTCAAACAGGATGAATAAGAAATTGGAATTGGATTTTCTTTATTGAAATTGGTGGATAGCAAAAAATGTAAGGTACTGTACATACCCAAGAGGATGGATGGAGGGGAGGGGTTTAAAAATAACAAATGTAAACAAAGAAAGGCAAGGTGTTTTAGAGGCAAAGCAAGTTGATACATTTTGATGTAAACAATTATTTTAATAAATAATACGCACTGAGGAATAATACATTTCTGGACTTGTGTTAAAGGTTTTTAAGAAATACAAAAATGGCCACTATTTTAATCAGCTAAGATAGGGTTAGGGTTTAGAGGGATTTAACTAAACAACTATATCTACCACTGCTGTAACAGTAAACATATTTATCAGTTCAGAGTGAGGAAAGAGAAACCAAACTAATTAATTTGCAGAAATATACAGTAAATCGCATTAGCCTGACGTATGATAACCATTAAAATCTGATTGTTTGGATAACTAAGAAAACATAAATATATTTGCATGGCCTAAGCTGTCTACTCAATACCCTACTCTGCTTATCTACTTTAAAGCTTTGATTAAATAGCAAAAGCAAAGATCTTTCACAAGCCGCATTTATGAATCTCCTAAAATGGATTCTGCAGAGAAACGGGGAAGAGTAAAATGTGAAATGACACAAGACAAGAAATCTGCTCCCACCCTCCACCCCTTTTCTCTCTCACATCCTCCAAAATGTAAATGCATTCTTGCTCAGTTCAAGCCATAAAATACTGCCCTTGAAATATTGAGTGACAGAAGGAATTATGGGTTATTGTACTGTCAAAATGCAAGACAGCTGTATGATGGGATACTGTGTTATTTAGACAATCAGAAACTTAAGAGGCAAAGTGACACATGCCCCCCCCACATTCCCTCTCTCAGACACATTCTCTCTCTCCCACTCCCTTTCAGACACTCTCTCTCTCATACACACACGAGTCTGGTGATCACTGCCAGACAGAGAAAGCTCTTGAAACACAAAGAGAACAAATAGCAGGAAAGGTAAAGATACTCTTCTCACATATGTAGTGTGTCCATTTGATAAGCACTACTACTGTTTGACAGAGAACTGCATTAACTTTATATGGACAAAGTTTATACAGTTTGAATGTGAAAGTGGTTCATTGGTGCAACAAATGGGTTTTATCTACAATTTTGTCTGATTCTGTACAAAGAGTGCAAGGGAGAGATCAGATTCAAGGCACAAAGTACTTAAAAGATATCAGGCTTGGAATGGACAAAAGCATACAGACTCAATTACCCATTTACAGCTGGTATTTACAGTTTTGGGTGATCCCATTATAACTGGACAATGCTAAATGTGTAAAAAAAACTTTGCCAGTTATGTGCATCTGTAAAAGAAAATACACACCTGTTTAAAAATTAGACCAACCCCCTGACAAAACCCAGTCACAAGTGGTCACATTACATGCATTCCAGACAATACCGGGTGGAAACAGGTTCAGTCACAATGAAACATGTCACCATAAATGCATTAGTAAATACACTGAAGTTGTACTTAACGTAACGCACCCTTTAAATGTATTCATTTATTTTGTCACCAAAGCAATTAGTAGAACTGCCATCCGAGCAAACAAGCAACACACAGACTATAGGATAATGACATCCATTTCTCCACATGCAAAATAAAGAAACAAATAATGAATAAACCCATTTTTCAACTTGATAATTGAATTCAATAAAAGTAACATTGTCTGATTTGTCACATTTCAAACCC
>JAZGTJ010007207.1:17500-23318 GCA_036877575.1 Botia almorhae
TCATTATTCTCCCACTTTATTAAAATCCAATGGCCAGCTATCTGTTTAATGCACTGGGTTACTTTTAAGGCCATTTTACAAACCTGTGTGAATGTAGGTATGTAAAAAAAACTGTATAAGATCTGTAGCTGCAGGAAAAATGCTGTTACTACTCTTACAATAGCTTACAACAACGCTTGGTGCCCACACTTTCTGTCACAGTACACAAGTTACTACAGTTGTTTTCATTGTTGTATAATCACATTAAATTATTATAGGGTGTAGAGTATAACGCTAAAATTTTCTGTCATTCTGTTTAAATTCCTTTTTTATATAACAGTAGTGGATAATACCAAGTTACCACTGTTTTACTGCAGTAACAAGTGTAGTAACTGTGGTTTTAACGGTAGTTACTATGAACATTTTTTGTAAATTACACTGGGTTACACTTCTGTGCTGATTCAAACGTTCTGAAATGCAAAAACTCATTAGCTATAAATAAAAATATATACTTCAGATTAGGGTTTGTACTTTATACAAATATGGATGTCCAAATTTAAAAGAGGTAAAAATCTGAAAAATGTGGAATACACAATAAAAACATATTTAACCATATGCAGCAGTTTATTTTCCTGGTGAAACACACACTTTGTGAACTGTGTGCTCTCTCAAAACAGGAAATAGTTTAGGTGCTTGAGCACAGCTGCAGAGCAGTCGAGATATTATTTAAGACTGAGTCTGGGATTGACTTCTGCCATGGCTGTAAATAATCACGCTTTTATAACAACCCCTAATGTGCTTCGCTTTTCTAAAGCTGTTGTTCTTCCACATTTCAGTACAGTGTTAAGACACACTAAGAAAGAGCCAGTAACTATGAGAACAGCTAAAGTCCAGTCACGGAAGAATCGGAGCCAGGCGTTGTGCTGGGATGCGAGTAGGTCTGAAAGGTTATTGAATGCAGAAGAATTCTCCTGGCGGCGCAGGCATTGTTTACAGCTATCTGTTTTTTTTCTTGACTCTTTGCCCTTGGGCTGGGGCCCATAAACAGCACTATCCCCGCGCCCCGGCGGCATCTCGCCTTGTAATTGTGAGTCCCTCTTGGACGTCCCAAAAGTGAAAGATGTGTCTGGTAAGTGAGAGAGGTCAAACATGAGCATGGAAATTTATTACATGCACTGCAACCAGATGGAGGCAGCCCATCTATCAAACCAAGCTGTCACCCCGGTCACAAACGTTTCCCATAAAGAGGCTCCCTCTCTCTCTCTAGAAGCGGGAAGTCCACTAGCCCTCGCCTGTGTGTTTACAGGAACGGAGCCCTCGGAAACACAACAGCGCCCTTGTTTAATCATCCCTGCCGCTCCTCTCGCCACCACGGCTATTTTTAAACTTTACTTTTATCAATACTTTGGCGGCAGCTCCGGGAGATATTAAAAGCGTAGTGGGGAGCAGAGGAAGGGCGTTTCTGACACTTGCTCCCTCATTCGTCAGAGCCTCCTAGGCCCGTCGGTGACAATGAAAAGATTTCACAATACTGCGCGGCAGAAACTCATTCTCCCCCTCATCCATCATGCTCAAGCCGCTAGCCGTTCCACTGACCTAATCTGTAATGCCTGGCTGCTCGCTGGATACTTCTTAAAGGCACCCTTCATTAATGGTGCTAACCCAACCATAGGCCCCTGCAGGAAGCACAGGGACAGCTTGCTATCTAACACTGCTTCTGCACTAAATGCTTCAAATGTGCCTCAAAGATCAAGGACTGCTCACTGTTATTTGACTTAGTATGGAGGTATTACTCCTACCTAGAGCAGGATGGTGAGAGAAAGTTGCCTTCAAAGATAAAGTGAGTGGGTCAGAATGGAGGCGTGCAACTGTTCTAACTTCAGTTCCACTCTGGGGATAGAACAGGCACATTTAATGATTCAAACTGTTCCAGAACTTTCGGCACAACAGGTTGCAACCTTAAAATGCTGATGTTTGCCATTATTTTTGAGTATTAAAATACAAGTATAAGAAAGCTGTGTGGGTCGATTCAACTATAAAGTGAAAATTGTGGTCAAACAGAAATAACTTGTGTACTGACCTAACCCAAGAAGTTGTTTTGTCTTTCACACAGATTTGCTCTTAACAGGGATCAATCTTCATTTTTCCAAGTAATTATGAATGTGAGAATGTGTTACACAAAAGTATATTCTTGGCTTATGAATATCAACACAATATTGTAAGGTAAAAAAAAATCACAATACCTTAACATATTGATTATATCACCCAACACTCTAATGCTATCAAACCTGTTTGTTTGAGCGACTTGTCTAGCTGACACAGCAACATTGGTTCAACTTATAGTGTGAATTGGAAAAGTGTTCAAGAAATACTAACTGTCATTAGTTTGACAATTAAGTTTTGCAGTGCTAGTGGAGCAGTACACACTTTAACTTTAATGTTGTTACCTTGAATCTTGTTAATTTCTCAGGACTAAAGAACATAAAGAAAAATGAACCAATCACAAACTGCTACACATTCCTGTACTCTAAAGATAGACATGTAAACTGCAATCAGGTAGCTGCCATGCTTTTGTGACATCTGCATGTTTGAGGTTAAGAGATGAAAGGTGAGAGGTTTGTTCATCACAGCTCAAATTCTCCTCCATTCTGGTCATTTGCGCTAGACTGGTGAGTGTTAGTTAACACACAGGAGGACAGAAGCAGCGAGAGCTCTCTGACCCAGGACCAGCTATTATAGAGATGTATTCCCCAATCCCCAGACCAGTTTTGGCTGCCAGATTTCCAGCTCTCTAACTGTGCTGTCTCTACATCTGTTCAGCCTGCCTAATGTGACCTGTCTTTTTAGCTAGTCTCTGCAGGCTGGCAAGGAGAAAAAAACATATTCCTGTTTAAGGGTTTTAAATCATCAATCATTTTAAAACAAACACTGTACAGAAAACTCTTTGTGAAGGTCACTTTTAAGTAGATGCAATTTTTTGATAGTAAGATACTTCCTTGTATCCCACAGCATAATATGCCATAACAACTATTAATAGCAGGCTGATTTTCTGTTCTACATTTATTTGTATAGCACTTTTCATATACATCATCTTCTACATAGCGCTTCTATACTTCTAAACAACGTGCTGTTATGTTTTAGTCCTGTCAATCGATTGTGCAGGTAATTATAAAGTTTACTCTATTTCTCTCTCAGTTCGCCAGACACTTTTATGTTTTTCAAAAGAAGTACATGAGCATGTTTTAAATCCAGCAGGGTCTGTCTCTTGGACAAATTGCAGTGCTCATAATAACTTGCCAATCATCTAACGTGAACATTATAAAAGTTTGCACATATTTAACAATTGGAAAATCTTTCATTTAACAATGCATGTAAAAGTTTTGTAAATATTTTGTTTAAAATATACATGTTTGTATATGTATAAGCCGCAGCGCGCCACTGTGTAATGTCACGCCACAAGCTTTAAGCATCTCCATGGTAACTGGAATGTGATTTATTCCAAAATAACGCTTGCATTAAAAAACTTACGCTGGGGGGTCTGTCGCCTGAAAAAAACTCACGTGTGAAAGGGTTAAGGGACGTGGCATCAACTTCTGACACAACCAAAAGAATGAATTTGGGTGGAACTATTTGCTTTATAAACAGTTAAACATTTTGAAAATGTTGAAAATAGTATTCTTACCTGCCAGACAGCATTGGAGCAATGGAGGTGGCCTCTACCAACTGAAGCCTCACTTAAATGAGGCAACCTACTTGCAATGCCATAGCTACACCCTGGCAACCATCCAGAATTCCACAGCATCATGCTGGTGCATTTTGCATAAGCAAGCATCACTAGCATTTTCCAACTATTTTTGCTAACTATTTAGAGCTAATGGCTAAAAACTGCACCGTTTAACTGCTCATCTATGACACTGAACAGCCCACTAGTTCTCCATTATAGTTCTCCATGCAGTTCTCCATGCTAGCTCCAGGAGTCCAGAAACTAGCAAACAAAATTTGCCCTGGAATAATCTATTCTAAGACAGACAAGGTGAAATGTGTTTACACTGATTAAAACACTCATGACCATGTCTCTTCTCACCAAACGCTGATTGAGCAGGCTTCTCTTGACAGCCCCTGTGTTTCCAGTTAGTATTGATTATTGCATCATTCACAAGAGCGAGCTGAGGTTACCAAGGGTTCAGCAAACAGCCAGTGGACAGGAGCAACATCAGAAACAGCTCTCTCTTAAGTTTGTGGAGCGTGGCCTGTACCCTTCTCTCCTCACAGAGAGCCACAACGGACCTCCTTCTGCCCAGTAAACAGCCACAGGCTCAGCTCGCTTGGCTACAAACGGCCCTTTGCAGCCTAACCAGTTGCCAGCATGCCCGGGGCTCCTTACCACCCACGCTTCAGCGCAAACCCCAGTGCTGACCATATGCACAGTGCACCACAGCTGCCCATTCTAAGAAACAGACCACACAGACTAATAGACTAATACTTTTTGGAGCCAACCCAGGCAGCACATACACAGGGATGTTAACTGGTAATTCTTCAACAAAAACACATCCAGCCCTGGATGGAAAAATGATCTTTCAATAGGTATATTTAAGAAACAACAACAAATATCATTTAGTCTTTAACCAGAGAAAAAAAGAGAGTTCACGCAGATGGCCACATTCAGAGAATTTTCCTCCAATTTGCATGTGGAACACTTTTATGGAGCGATATCAAGCTTGAAGGGAGTCCTTCAGCGATTTCTGACAATTTAACTGCTCCCCATGACACATTAAATGGCAGCAATGACAACTTAACTGCCCTGCCAATCAATATCTTCTATTACGCTCATTGTAAGAGACAAAATATGATGCCGGGTCAAATGAGATTGGCAGCACTTTTCTTCAAACTGAATAAGCTGTCAGGGATAGAATGAGGATTCATTGCATTGTTGGTAAATAATTATACATTTGTGTGTGGATAAAAAACAATCTATTTTTTTATAATGTCTTGCAGTCACATTTGGTCATTGTTCCTTTTTACAATCTTCTAAATGTTTAAGAAAATCTATTTGTACACTTAAACTAACCATAACACAACAATCACGACCCTTTATTTAAAAATAATTTATGTATTTCTGAGTGACAGTCTAAGGACTGTCTTTTACCCCTCAGAAATGGATCAGATCATAAGTGGCAATTTTATATCAGAATGGTACAGGGTGGTTGGAGTGAAGGAGCTGAAAACAAAACTTTTTTATTGGATGGAGCATATTTTTGTGACAAATTCTGAAGAAAATTTTTTTTTCTTAGAATGACATGCACTGATGAACTATGAACAATGAGACCAGGGATGTTTATTAAGAAAGCAAACATGGTAAACTGTTATCTAAGCTGTCCTTGGAAAAGATTCCAAGAGCAGTCAAAAGCAATGTCTTTGTCTATAGAGTTGTGTTTTTAACCTCTGCTGTTACAAGCTGTTGAAATGTAAGGAGGGGTAGACAATTAAATGGAGGCTTAACCTGTCAATCACTCTCCCTTCGGCCCATCACATCACAGCTCTGTTCTGCCTCCTCTTTAACTCCTCTTGTGATATGTTGCTGGCAGCTCGGACAGCTGATTGACAACAGTCCTGATCCAAGCACGAGATGGTATCCTTAGCTCAGATGGGCCGGTTAGAAAAGACAGCTGAAGGTTTTCTGTATACAAAAGTGGGGGATGGAGCACTTAAACGCCAGCAATTTAGGTGTTTTAGTCGAATTAAAGCTATAGGTGAGAATAGGGGCTGTCCTAACACTTGTCTTTCAATGTGGTAATTTAGTATTTAATCTCCACAGCGACCACTGGCCTATTAAGGGTCT
>JAZGTJ010007208.1:5912-23316 GCA_036877575.1 Botia almorhae
AGTCTTGGGTCCTCAATAGCGCACGCACCTCTGCAGTCATCCACGGTTTCTGGTTGGAGCATGTGGTAAACAAGATCCAGCACGTTTTTCCCTCTCGTTGCAAAGTCCACATATTGATGGAATTTAGGAAGCACTGACTTGACATTTGCATGATTGAAATCTCCAGCAACAATAAACAGTCCATCTGGTTTAAGTTCTGCAGCTCACAAATAGCCCCATACAGTTCACAGAGCGCGTCTTTTACATTTGCGCTGGGCGGAATGTATACAGTGATAATGAGAACAGTTGTAAATTTCCATGGTATGTAAAAATGTCTGCATCTAACAGTCACAAACTCCACCAGCGATAAGCAGTAACTAGATACTAGCACTGAGTTCTTGCACCTTTCCGTGTAGATATAAACACACAATCCACCGCCGAAAATAGAGAAATAGGGAAAAGGTTAAGGAGCACAGCGAGGGGATGGAGCCATGGCTTAGGATTAAGGAGGATGCACAGGATACTTTTGCTTCAGCTGGTGTTACAATAAGCCTTAATGTTTTAAACTATTTAAATTATGTAAATAATAATAATTAATTAATTAATAGAATAGCCAATTTTCAGACATATGTATCTATTATACATACCTCATCAGAAAATGATTAGGAATGATCTTAGGAATGATCAGGAAAATTTTACTGGGGCACCTTTTGACTATTTCCTACAATCTCTAATTCCTTTGTTTATTTATATGTACATTCATGCATTTGTCATACACTTATCAAAGCAACTTACATAAGCATTCAAAGTATATGTGTTATCATTATGTGTGTTCCCTGGGAATTTTTACCCTGTGAGCTACAGAAACACACCAATTGACCTACAGGAACACACATGAACACATTTATGATGTTTATTTAAAATTTTTTAACACTCCCTCTCTTTCACAGTGAGATCCGGGCTCGTCAGGAGGCAGTGGCTGAAATTTTGCATTCTGACTCAAGTGTTCTTCCCTCACTCAAGTCTTTGCTGACTCATCTGCCAGATCTTGAAAGAGGACTTTGCAGTATCTACCACAAGAAAGTAAATTTTAGAAAAATCTGAGCTGTTTGTTAAAGTGGTCTTATCATGCTGCTTTGCAAATTTCTATTTTTTTAGATTTTTTTGCACTGAGTGGAACATGAACCAGTGATCGGTCGGTTTTATTTTGTAATTGTCTTACACATTTCGGATGCAATTTCATAAACCATTACCAAATATAGTTTACACACACAATATCCATGTATTAATCAGAAAGTCCTGGGGATTATTAGGGCATGGGTCATTGCTGCAGAATAAAACACATCGTTAGGTATTTCTATTGAACGGGTGTAGCCAAATCTTTGTTGCCAGCACTGCAAGCTATAAACTACATTTATCCATCTTAGGAATTTACTTTACAATACCAGAAAGGAGTGTCTTGGTTCCAGCGGGCCATTTGGTATAGTTCTTGACAAGTATTTTCTGTTAAAGACAATATATTGCTTTGGTGTGGTCCAACAGCAACATTGCATACGAAGTACAGTTGAAAAAGTGAAAAAGCATAATAGGACCTCTTTAAGACAGTGTATCTATCTAGTGTATCTCTATATTGGTTATTATAGTTATGTAAACTTCAGCACGATGCAATAATATTTTCTTTTATAAAACGGTTAGTTCCATTCCTCAATTCTGATTGGTCAGCAGCTGTGTTTTGTTCACGATACAGCACGGCTACAACCGCTTCACTCAACGGTTCTGTGTATCATTGAGCCCCCTTAGCAATACATGGGAAAAGGACATTTTCTCGTGCTGAGAAATAAGCAGCTGTATTTGTTTAAATTATCACATACTGTTATAACAATGATGATGGTGATACAAAGTATAGGCTATGAATAATGAATACAGCGCATGAGAACTGTTCCTAACCTTTTTTTATTTGAGCTTCATGAAATGATGCACATAGAAGCACTCTGTTGCCGTTAGGGACTACTTTTTACAGTGGAAGGCAGATGATGATTTTACTTGATGAAAACATTATAATATATTTTAACATATAATAAATATGATTTTAATATTTTTATTATGTGGTAACCGTTTTATAAAAGCAATAAGGTACGAGAGGCCTCGCTGTATCGTGAATAAATCACAGCTGAAAGGGTTGCAGCGCCCTTCAGCCGTGATTTATTCATGATACAGCAAGGCCTTTCGTACCTTATTGCTTAAATATAGCAACTAAGTGTACCAAACATTGATGCATGTACAATGCCCAAAAGCCATTGTTTACTCATTCCTTGTTTACCACAAAGTGAATGTCACATAGCTTGCAAAAGCAGGAAGTGTGCCTGTATTGAATGACTATTAGCATTGTGAGTGTGCTGGGATGGGAATGATTAGTGTTTTGCAATGTGTGGATGCTGGGAGGAGAGTCTGCCTCACCTGTCTGCTTCATGGTTCTCCATTTTTATAAATGCATCCATCACAGACAAAACAATATATGGAACAAAAATGTCCAGAGACAGGTGTTAAATATTTACAGTATACAGCTCTGAAAACAATTAAGAGACCACTCCAAGTTATTCTTAAATCAGCATCTTTAAATTTATAGGAGCCATTCCATTCCAGTGTCTGTTGAATGAGGAAAAGTATAAAAAATACAGTTGCGGTCATTGCTATCCTCTTGCAATAGGACCAGCTGGATGGCAAAAACAGTGCTAGTACTGTTGACCATGAGTTGAAAAGCTTTGAGTGATGAAAAGAAGGGTTTACTAGCAGAGGGATACAGTAGGTGTCAGTGCTTTCATCTTTAAAAAATTAAAGTAACAGTTTATTGGGGACAATAAAACTACAGACCGATAGACGGCGAAAACCACTCTCCACTGAACAAGTTGACCGCAAACTCATTTGAATGTCATTAAAAAAACTGTAGGATGATATCAAGTTATGTACAAAAAGAATGGCAGCTGGGGTGAAGTGCACAGTAAGGATGGTTTAAAACGGGCTCCTAGAGGCAGGTCTGATGTTTTGCAAAGCAAGAAAAAAGCTTAAATTTTGCTTCAATGAGAAGCAAAGAAGAGCCAAGCTAAAAAAAGACCATAACGATTGGACTGTAGAGGATTGTAGTAAGGACTGGCGTCCAGTTTTCAGCTTTGCCCAACACCTGGTCATCTAAAGGTTAGACAGAAACCTGGAGCGGCCTACACTGACAACAGCTGACAACACTGCCTATTTTTTGTTGTTTTGAGTTCATGAAGAGAAATGTTTGAGAAATGTTGCCAGAAGTTTATAGAATAAAACATTTTCATTTCATTTAAACATACTGTGACGAGTCTCACCGGGGCTATCAGCGCCGGCCTGGAAACCGACGCGCCGCACCTGCCAGAGCTCATCACAAGCACAGCTGCGCCGCATCACCACGCGGCGTCAAAATGCCCATGGCTCAGTTTGCAGTACTGTGAAGTTTTAAGGACGTGAAAATTGTCCTTGCTACAACGTGTACAATTGTCCTGTGTACATTTGTACACTGATGTTAAGTTAGCTTTGCCAGTGCATTGATTTAAGCATCTTAAGGTTGCAGGTCTCAGATCTGCAATGTTTTATGGGTTTTCCTAATTTCAGCTGGTGGCTTGTTAGAAACCTCAGTTTGGTTGCTGCTCCACTTTGCCCTGAGGGGCTCACCTACATTTTGAATGCTTTACGTTAATGGTAAACACATCCCTGAGTTCTGGTCATCTGGGGCAGAATCATATTGCCCAGCTAGTCCAGAACAAATTCTGGAGTCCTCCTCTCTTCCTAGATGTTAAAACTTTTCTGTGCTCATCAACATTCTCTGCCTACTTCTCTGCATTCCTGGACCTATTTGGATAGGACTCCCCCCATCTCAACGTAACACCATTATCTTAGCTGTTACTCTGTTTGTCCATTCTCAAAAGCCTGTTTTATCAAGCTGTCCTTGGCCCTCGAATGAATAGAGGTGCTTTATCACATCTTCTGATTTAGCGGGATGTCTGAGGACTTTGTCTCTGGCCTAGGTTCCCAGTTCATCTCACAAGTTTGAAAGACCTTCTGTAACCTCTAAACATAAACCTTAGTCCAACCTCTGGTTATAATCTCCAATCCAGCAATAAAACAGCAAATTCATTTTATTCAACTGTGGTCAAAACCAACAAGAATGGTGTTGGTACTTGTTATAGGTGGCAAATATTCCCTGGCATGGAGACCAACTGGATCTTCTTACTGTCAATTATTGCATGCAAAAGACCAATCCTGTGTGGAATAAGGTTCACATCTAATCCTAGCAATTTCTTGGGGCAAAGAGTCAGGCTTTCTACCTGGGACCTTTGGCTTCACCTTCCCTGCAAGAAATTGAGTCTCAGTCACATTGGTCCCTTTAGATTTCTTAGACAGATTACTCCTGTATAAGCTCCTGCTTATTAAAGTGAACATCTGAAATGGACAATTCCAAGATTCAAGCAGTGGTGGACTGTGCCTCAAGTAAAGAACTGCATTATTTTCTGCGGTTTGCTTCCTGGGATCCAGCTGATGACATTGTGGATGGTTTGCTTTCTTGATGTTTTATAAAAGTCACTTGTTTTATAACAGTAACTCACAACTAAAGGAAGATCTTAAGCCACATACAAAATAGAGGGGGGCCTAGGGGGGGAAGTACTGTCATAGTTGCAGGTGAATCATCCATTTTCCTCTCCCAGCATATGAGGGTGCCCTCGTCTGTTTCCTGTCACACCTACATCTGCCTGTTTATTTAAATCAATATTGTAATTACCCTAAATACACATTGGACATAGATTCTGCCCTGTTTTTTGAGCCCTCATTGTTACATTACTTTTTGTGTTGTTGCTAATACTTGTGTAATTTATTAATGCATAATGAAGTAAAGCACAGAGAAGACAATTTAATGAATTCATTACATGACTTATTGTTTATCATAGAAATTATTTACTTTCACCTTATCTTTAAAGGGATCATATAAAAATATTTTATTCATCATTCGAAATAAACAAACTGAAACGTTTAAAACCCAAAACATCCTCCTCAGTTTAACATGACTGTCTATCAACTGCTTTTAAACTGACCTGTATTATGATATGAGCCTTGTATAAAAGTGTTGTGAATACTTCAGTATTTTAAAATATACACAATATACATGTGACCATGTAAACTTTACCTTATTTTCCCTGTGTTTGTCTGTCAGTGTTCAACTCAGGAATTCTATCTTATCACCAGTACTCTGTCCCGCCTGAGTTCTGAGATTCAAGCCCTCATGCCTGCCATCCAATCACAACTCAGCTCTGTCCTTCTACAAAACCTTCTATTGGACACACCTCATCTTCTTAGCCCTGTCCACAACTTTTTGAAAGTGCTTGATGAGAAAGCTGCAAAGTGAGTTAAATAGTGCACATTGACAAGTTCATAAACATTTCCCTTAAAATGCATATTCTTTAAATCCCTACATAAAACTCATGCATAAGAATCTATATAATATTCTATATAATACTATTTTTATCCATCCTGTACTGTTATATTCATCCTGTATGGCGTAGCTCTCAAAGTGATTCTTCTGATTAGATACTTTTGATCCAAATCCTTTAAGAACAGGCAACAAGACAGAGTTGTTTGTCGATCTGACTGACTTCCCAGTGATCCGGAGGACAAAAGATGAGATCCAGAGTGTTTTCTCTGATGTGATGGAGCATAGGCACGAAGTTGGCCTGATATTAAAACAAACATCATTGGATTATGTCACTGTGTCTGGTCAGGAGGTAATGATCTGTTTAATGTCTTAGACTTTGGAACTTACCCCCCCTTTGTTGTCATTTTCTCAACAACTTGGACTTGGAGCTATCACAACAAAACATACATTTAAACATGCAATTGTGATAGTTCAGTGATAGTTCACCCAAAAATAAAATCCTTTCATTTACTCAGCCTCATGTATTTTCAAACCTGTAAGCAACACGGTAACATGACAAAATCACAAATCAAGATGCAGGCAGTTTCTCTTTTTAAAGCGAACTGTTGTCTTGCATTCACAACGAAAGAAATATGTTCATAATCAAATTACAAAAAATAATTTTTCCACTATTTCGACATGTGTGACTGATACAATCTTTGTCATAGGGTAAACTTTGTTTGCACAGAGTTAATCGCCTGGACATTCGTTTTCTTAAAATTATTTTCAACATCTGAGGTAAATTATACATTGTTGCTTTCATTGTTGCTTTTAAATAAACTCTTTTTGCAATACAATTTATTTATTTAGCAGACACCTATCCAAATCATTTTGCCCTAGGAACCAACAAGCCTACACTACAAAACTACATTTAAAAGTGGAAATAGTTTTAATGCCAGTGACAGAATGAACAGTAGTAGAATTTGTTTTTTTACACGTAAAAAGAGGTAGAACATTGGAGGATTAGGGATTAGTCAGGTGTTTGCGAAACAATTAATGTGTTTTAAGTTGTTTCTTGAAGCTTGTGATGGTCTCAGCAGATTGATTGGAGGTTGGGATATATCTGAAGTGAGATAAGGTAGAAGGGTGAAGTTCTGGTGACCAACCTGAAGGCCAGGGTCGTAGATTAAAATTTAATATGTGCGGCTACAGGTAGCAAGTGGAGTGAGATCGGGAAGGGTATAATGTGGGCACTCTTCGATTGATTGAAGACCAGACGTGCTGCAGCATTCTAAATCATTTGCATTTGGTTGTTTTGGCTGGAAGACCAGCCAGTAGGGCATTGCAATAGTCTAGGCTTGATATTACAAGTTCTTGGACAAGAATCTGCGTTGCATGCTTGGTCAAGAAAGGTCTGATTTTCCTGTGTGACCGGGAGATTGACATGAGTAGTTAATTTCTGCTGGTCATCAAACACCACCCCAAGGTTCCCAACGACTGAGTTGATGATCCAAGTTGAACTGTGAAGTTGTGTTTAATGATGTATTGACCGGGATCAGGAGTTCTGTCTTACTAAGATTTAGTTAAAGATGTTGTTCCTTTATCCAGGTATATATATCTGAAAGGCAAGCAGAGATCAGAGCAGCGATGGTGGGGTCATCCAACTGAAATGAAAGTACTGTGCTTTGTGTTTAATTATACAAATCAATCAGTACATGAGCCGTCAGCTGCAATGTCATACAAATAGAATACGTTTTTAAAACAGACTGTGCTGTCATGTATTGCAGTCACGGCTGATTAGGACAAAACCTTTGTTAATGTGGAAAAGAGTTTATATTATTTATATTTGTTTGTTAAGGACATGGTGTGGATGTGGTGGGTTTATTTCTGAATGGAACGCAATAAAGTATGCATACATAATGTTATGTCAGAGGAATGTCTTTAAACACTGATCAATTAATTATCATACCTTCTGTTCTTTTCTTTTTAAAGAATGTCAAAAGTTGTGCTTAAACATTCTCTTGGCCATTTTGAATCTTGGGTGAGCTAGTACGCTGCTCCTTAGTCTTGATTGGCCAATTGCCATTATTTATAATTTGTAAATTATCATAAGCAGACAATTATAGTATTATAATTTGATATATTTAATTACAATGAATTTATATTTAATGTATTTACATTCACATTAAAGGTTAGCTTAAGTTTCTCACTCACATATTTAATAGTACTGTAGCATATAACAAACTATTAACCAAGTTGTACTGAAGTGCAATGACATGAAATATGTTTTAAATGGCATATGTTTTAAATGAGTATATATAATTTGGTAAATGCATTTGAAGTATATGTAAATTCTGGTAGCACAATTAAGTTAAATTAAAATTTTACATGTTAGTATGTTTGTCCATACATCAAAACATGCATACTTAATACAAAGCATTATTAAAAGTAATGACTTAAAATGTACTTAAAACAGTGTTCCTGTAGCTTAGTTGGTAAAGCATTGTGCTAGCAACGCAAAATGACAAAAATGTATAACTTGAAGGGGGTTGAGTAAGGTTACGTGCCTTACTCAATAGCACTTCAGTTGCTATGTGCCTGCACTGGAATCGAACCAGCAACTTTCTGATTACAAGCCTGACTCACTAACCAGTAGTCCTCAACTGCCCCGGGTCATGAACTGAATTTCTTATTTTAGAATGTTTTCTGTGGTGCGCTTATAATGTTAACATGATTTTTACATAAAAAAATGTAAAAATAAATGGCTGTTTATTTATTTAGTTTATGTTTAGTTGATTCTGACATGTCTCTTTTTCTTGTGAAGTTTCTTATTGAAGTTAAAAACAGTATGGCATCCATTGTCCCAGCAGACTGGATCAAAATCAGCAGGTGAGCACCATTATGAACTAATTTGTCCTTTTTGCTTCCCAACAAAACTGTTAACACCATTATCTTATTGATTAATTTTAAACTCATTTTTTAACTGTTTTTGTCTGTAGCACTAAGGTTGTGGGACGCTATCGCACTCCGTACATCATGGAGAAACACCACCACCTGCAGCAACTACGAGAACAGCTGGTTATTGATTGCAGTCATGAGTGGAACAACTTCCTTCAGTATGTAGCTGCAAAATATAAAACACTTGATAGCATCTTATTTTATTGGCTGAATGTTGTCTTTTATTTTGTAATCATGTTTTGTCACTTACTGTTATAGTTTTTGTATAGTGCTTGACCTGTGCTGTACTTTCATGCCATAATGTAGGAGATAATCAGTTTGCATAAGAAATAGTATGTCCTAAACCTCAGTATGCAAAAAACGGTAGGAGAGAAGTACCCGGATGGTCCGGATTTTTAAGCATGCATTGGGTAGACACAATTCAACTCTATGAGGTTAATTTAAAGAAAAAATCATATTGGAGAAATGTGATGTCCTTTTTTCCATGGATCTATTCTATATAAACTGTTGTGTTTTTCAGCCTTGAGGATTTTTTGTGATTTGGGGTTAAGATCCTCCCGTCCATAATTAAAGCATATTTAAAGGCATTGTTTGCAGCCTTTCTGGTTACTGATGCACAGTAGTGTGATTAAACACTAAAGACCTTATTTCCTAAGTGATGGTGTTTGTAAGGGGCAAGACGTTGTCTGACTCAGCAGTGCATAGTCAGGAGATGTGTGCTACAGGATGAATTTATAAATTAGACATTCCCGCTTTAATTTAAATCAGGTGCATAGGAGAAATGTTGATATTTTTGAAATTCACTCACAAACAACACATCTCTCCCTTCATTGCTCCACTGTCAAAATAACAAATACGCTACGCAACACAGTCAAAGACTAACAGCTTGTGTATATGCCCCATGTTTCTGATTGGCTTTGAGAGTGTTATGCTGTTGTGGTGATTGATCTGATCCAATTCTCCTATTTACACAGCCATAACCATTTCTTCAACACACAGAGAGAGCAGACATCTAGCAAATATTTACAAATGTGTTTGCTTGGGTGATGATTTCAATTTTCAACAGCATTTTTCTGAAATCCCTCACTGCACCTTTAAGGTGGTTGTTTGGTGTTGTTCGATGTTCGATGGATTACTCTCTCTTGGTTTTAATAAACCTCACATTGCACTTGACTCCTGCCTCTCTTGCCTTGATTATTCACATCATCATCACAAAGTGAACCGTTTAAGCACACTTTTACTATTTTGTTGCAGTATAGACTTTGAAACTAAAAAACAGACAAATGTTTTATTAAATCATATAGAAAATAGTTCTGTAACTGTCTGACTTGACAGAATTCTTTCTTAATAGCTTTCTTTTTATTTCCATGTAGGCTATTTGGGGACCATTACTACATCCTGAGGAAAGCAGTGTGTCACCTAGCAACCATAGACTGCCTCTTCTCATTGGCCCAGGTTGCTAAAGAAAATAATTACTGCAGGTGGGGTATTAAGGTTGACTCTGCTGAATTGCTGTTATCATATTCATATATCAAAGCTAATTATGTGCACAATAAACAAACTTTTTTTTTTTCTTTGTTCCTCTGATTCCATGGCTCATGCCGAGTCAAATGCACTATAATTTTTCTTTCATTAAAATGTTCAATGAAAAATCACAGGCATGGCCTGAGGGTGCATGCCCCATTTGGCACAGCGCCACCTACTGGTCCAGAAATATGTAAAATGGCTATTTTTGCTCATAATTTTTGAATCCTTTGATCTATAATTATGTGAGTGGTGTCTTTAGATTCCTTGAGGAATGCCGAGTCAAACAATATCTGATGTTCCATGGTGGGTCATTGTGGACATTGCCTATTTTCAATTTTGTCATAAAATGTAGTATTTAACAAATGTATTTATCTTTCTGTATGTCCTAAGTGTAGGCCTGAGATTCTTGAGGAGCAGAGACAGATTGTAATAATGGGAGGCAAACATCCGGTCATCACCTTACTAATGGAAGATCAGGATCAATATGTACCCAATGACACCAATTTAGAGGTGAGAACTTACTGAATGTTAATGCAGGCTCATACACAGGGGATATATTTCTGTATCTTTGCTTGTTCAAAAACTATTTTTATACAATGCCACTGATGTCTTTAGATCTCACAACTTTATCACCCTATCACCTGAAAATGGCTTTAACAAAGTCAGAGGCAAAATCCTAGCAGGCAGGGTCTACTTATAGAACCAGTATATCTCCTACACTTTTAAACAATGTAAGAGTCAGAAACTTATCCAAGGTTGACTCTAGGGGTTCAAATAGAACCACAGATAAACCCCTTAGAACAATGGTAAGATCCCAAGAAGGGACCAGCATATGACAGAAAGATAGACCTTCGAGCCTGGGATTGAGTTTGCCTCCAGACTGGGAGATCCCAAGGAACTCCATCCAGGAGAGACATTATGTCTGATATCCAAATCTGGGTCAACCCAGAACTTGGTCCTGGTCGTACCCTGGCTAGGACTCCTGGGAGCAGGACTATCGGGGGAAATGCGTACAGACGCAGTATCGGACACATCTGTACCATGGCATCCAGCGCCAAGGGTGGAGTAAGACTGAACCAGAGGTGACAGTGTGTTGTCGACTCAGAGGCGAACCAATTTACTTCTGCTCGGCCATATTTCTGCCAAATGGACTCCACAACTTGTAGATGGAGCCTCCATTCCCCAGGCCTCAGCCCTGCCTCGACAGGATATCTGCTCCCAGATTTGCATGCCCTGGGATATACATAGGTGTGATGGAGAGCAGCCTTTGTCTTAGCCCAAAGTAGGATATCTGCTGTGCCAGTCTGAACAGGGGGCACCAACACAGTCCTCCATGGTGATTCAAGTATGAGACCACTGTGGTGTTGTTGGTACAGACTAGAACATGTTGACCCCTAAGGTGTGGGAGTAAGTGCTTCAGAGCTAGAAACCCCGCCCTCATTTCCAGGCAGTTTATGTGCCAGGAGAGATGAGGGTCCTTCCACTGACCATGGACTGGCCAGCCATTGAGAAGAAAGCGTCCATCAAAAGAATCATGCGATGACATAACGCTCCTAGAGTGGGACCCAAGAAAAGAAACTGGGGTCTAAGCCACATAGAAAGGGTATGAAGCCCTCAGCACGTAACTCTTAGCGGGTGGGTTTTGGGATGAAACCCATTTATCTTTAGCCAGACCTGAAATTCTCATGTACAGAAAACCCAACTGAATCACATTGGCTGCTGCTGCCATGAGTCCTAACAGCCTGTAGGACTGTAAGATGTCGGCTGTAATCTTATATGTGAAGTAGCACAAGGTCAGTGCTACTTCACATGACCTTGAACTTGCCTATAAATAGGCCTCGTTTTACATGTGTTCAGACTCGGGTGTGCCTGAAGTGCGTCAAGCATGACGCAGCATCAAGTTCCCTCGAAAGGGAACTGATTTCTGTTTTTCTATTTTATAATGACTGTGATTCCTTTCGGAAGTCTTGAATGTTCTGTGTTCTGACAACTGAGCATGTTTTAATCCTTTTTGCTCAATCCCTCTTTATTACTGACACTAAAGCAATCAGCCAGAACAATAGCTACATGTGCTTTTTCTCCTTAAAAGCCTCACAATTGTACATTTTCTTTCTTTAGGGGGATGGAAAGCGAGCCATGATCATCACTGGGCCCAACATGGGTGGCAAGAGTTCTTACATTCGACAGGTTGCCCTGGTGACCATAATGGCACAGCTAGGATCTTTTGTTTCTGCCAGAGAGGCATCAGTGGGCATTGTAGATGGTATATACGTCAGGTAACCTTCAACTGTCAAATGCAAATTTTTCAAATCTTCTTTTATAAAGCATATCATTTCCTGTGGTTTTCACAGTATCCCTCTGAGATTTTTTTTACATTTACATTTAGGCATTTAGCTTACAAGGCGAGGAAAACAATAAAGCAAAAATCATAAGGAGGCAATAACATCTGCCGTGCATAGTTACATTTTTACCAAGATTCCAAGTCTCACAGTAGGTTTTATCTAATGCTGAGTATTTACTGAGATATGTACAGAGAGATGTATGCAAAAATTATCCAATAGAACAGGGGTTTTAAATGGGGTTTGTAAAAGCCTATAGGAAATTTCATTCTAACCTAAATTATTATTGGTCTTTTTTTGGCCATTAGAGAAGCAAAAGCACAAAGCTGAAATTTAGTAATCATGACAACACATCTGGGTCCAAGCAGACTTCAGAGTTTGCGCATGAATAGACCAGAGTTGGACAGGGTAAAATCATGCCTTTTCACAAAATCCTGGTTTGAGAGAATGCAAGAATGGAATGAAACCAGGAGTGTGAGCCACTGATTTGTAACAGACTGGACGGGAGACGAGACAAGAACAGACTCGACTGACATAGGGACAGACACATCAGACACAGGAGTGGAAGACCTCGCTGTCGCTAAAGCCACTGCCAGATCCGACTGAGGAGAAAGAGCTGCCTCTTGATGATGGTATGCACGGCCGGATCCGACGAGCCGTCCACGCATCCAACGGGCTTCTCCCCAGGCCCCACCGAGTCCCCGTGAGACTCGGCAGAGACCTCAGGAGACCCACTACTCTCCCCGCTGGAACCCTCAGATGTCCCTTCTCCTGAGGGACCCAGACCTGACCCAAACCGAAGTTCGTCTGAGACGGATTCCAGCAGCAGCCTCCCCTCCTCAGAAATCTCATGGACCACGACTGGGGCAGATGGAGGCCCCATCTGATCCAGCTGGGACCACAAAGTCGGATGGAGGGCTCCCACCATCTGCCAGTATGGCAGCTGGACCAGATCCTCCCTCACTGAATAGGAAGGGAGGTAGTCGAGGCCTGCCATGAAATAGCGGCTGAGGAGAGGTGGTGGGACTGACTCACCAGCCCTCTTAACCTTAACCGCGTATTCCGAGAAGGGAAGGCCTGCCTGGGGAGGAACGGGCAGCTCGTGGGCATGTGAGCTGGCGACAGTCTGGACCCACCACTCCGGGGACAGACTCATGACACCTAAAGACAAGGACAAGACCAACAGTTAACAGATAAAAAAAAAAAAACCTGTCTGCTGGGTTCTGTGCTGGCCGGTTCGTACTGTCAGGATTCGCAAACAGGAAAAGACCCAGATGCAGACAGCAGTACAGAAAAGCAATTTTATTTAACAATGAGGAAAACCAAAGAAAAACACTGTAACTAAAAACACGCCACCGGGGGGCGCCAAGGGCAGGAAAGAATTAACCGAAAGGAATACTAACTAAACAACTTAAAACATAGACTAACTAGAATAATAATCAGATACGTAACACAAATCAGGGAAAACAACTGAATAGGAAACTAACTAAAATAGAGACATTAAACATACAACACTGACTAGACTATTATTCGAACATGGAATTAAACAGAAAACACAAGACACTGAACAAGGCACTAAACAAGGCATGACTAAGACGAGTTCCAAAGACCGACAACAGACTTGGACGCAACAGGCTGTGACGACACAAGACAATGAAACGACCAACGGGCAAGGTTCTCGCCTGGGCAAGTATACACGTGAAAGTACATCCAACGGGTAACAACTTCTAAATGTACAACATCCAAAATGAACAACACGAACCGGCACAAGACAGCAAACACGAGGGCATTAAATACACAGGGGAAAATGAAAGCAACAGGTGCGCGGTAAGGCCATTGTTCCATCACTTTGATTACATTGTCTTCATTATTCAAAGGGACACACTGGGCATAGTATGTTTCAGACATACATTTTTTAATGTCACTCTCAGGTAGAGGGTTTCCTTTAAAGGCTTCTTGTAGCATTTTCTTTTTTTCGTCATGGTTGTCTAAGTCATTTAATGACTCAGGTTGCCAATGACTACAACCATAACAGTCAGATGATCTGCATTTCTTTTTTAGCCTTCCTGTGCAAAAGCAAATTGTCGTCTAACATTCTCAACTCTGTTCTCCATTTGAATAACAAGAGAGGAAAAACCTTGACCCACTACATTTGTGCCACATTTATCCATGAAGGAATCAGGGTATCTCTCAACTAGTTGTTGTGCAATCTGCTTTAACATGCTTCTTCCTGGTCTTGTGTCAGTAGCCATCAAGTCATCAATGATGATCCCGATTATATGTCTTCTGTCTTTCGGTAGTGGCCTCCTCTTCTCCTTCAATGTGTTCATTAATTTAATTTGGAACTTTTGCCATGGGATTTGAAACTTCTGAGAGCGCGTGTATGAGAGCGCGTGTGTGAAAGCATGTGTGTGAGAGCATGTGCGAGTGTAGCGTGCGTGTGCGTGTGTGTGGTGTGTGACAGACAGACAGAGGGGGTTTAACATCTAATTAAGCCCATTACATACCTGAGCAGAATGCATTGATCAGCCGCCTGTATTGTATTGGCGACAAAATCCCATTTAAGTCTGATTATTTTAAAAAAGTGCAGTCATCAGCATTTATAACTCCAAGGTCTGTCAGCTTTGTGACAAGAGTTTCCAGCTGCTCTTCTTCTAGTGAAGGCAGTATGCTTCTGATCTTCTCTCTTACATGCTACATGGTGGACTGTGTTTAAGAGCAACCAACAGTCTGCCTCCTCTGTGGTAGTGTCTAAGTGGGATGTAGTCAAGAAATTCATCAAGTCTTTTGCAAATAAAAGTACCATGTTGACTCTACTTCAAAAACACCGGAATCTTGATAAATAATTGCTCTTTTTGTCTGACTACAATGCATGCAATCAGCCCAAGAACCAGCTCTCCAATCTTATAGCTCAAAATGGCAAGCATGTCATTTGCATAGCACGTGCCTTGTACAGTAATTTTGTCTGTCATGATGCTGAGACATCAAATGCTTTCAATGCACCCTTAATCTGACTATCATACAACTCTGGGTAAAACCTTGTAGAATCTGTTCTGTTTTATGAAGTGTAATATTTTGAAAAAAAAAGGATAATAATTTAATTTTAGGCTCAATTCACAAATGTGCTCTAGCATATGCAATTATTTGTCCATGCATATAGGCTTTGAATGCATTCCACAATGAGTTAGAAGTAAAGTAAAAGTATTATCATAGTTTCAAAATATAGATTTATATAACATTTGAGTCTTTGAATTTATCAGGGAAAAAATAACTTAATCCCTATTGTTTAAAAAAGTTCTGGGTTGTGGGAACCTCAATGACTGAGTGTGTCATTCTGTTATCTAAAAGAAAAAATATTCCTATATGTAAATGGTGAGTGTAATAAAAAAAAGACTTCACTAGTTGGAAACCTTGATCTCCATGAATCTGACAGACCAATCTTTTTAGTGTAGGACTGTAAAAGTTAGAGACGATAGAATGCTTTGAAGATCCGTCCAATATTTTATTTTAAACCAAATTAAATTATCGGCATATAATTGTGTGGTGAATGTCAATATTAGGTAGTACAGAAAGACCAATTTACAAACAATGTGTCATTGTCCCAATTGGGGCTCATATATGCAAGCTAAAACATTTGCGACTGTCTGCAAAATGACATAACGATCATATGGAACTAAGATCACAGATTTAGGTTCAAAAGCAATATTCCAAGCGATAAAGCAATATTTGTATTCAATCTTGTTGTCCTACTAGCCATTTAAATAATGTACTATTTGAGTATTGCAGTACCCTTATTCATAAATTGTCTTAAACAAGTCTAAAAAAAGATAAGAACAAAAGAGGAAACAAGAAAACAAGAATCCACAAGCAACGGTAACAATAGACAACAATAAAGAATAAAATAAAAAAATATACCTAAATGAATTTTAAACAGCACCCCATATGGAACTTGTTCTAAAACCTGATGTAATATGCAAAAATGGTCTGTTTTAGATAACTGCAATCTTTCTAGGTTCTATATTTAGAAACTCTGAGAGTAAAATATCAATATCAATCGGAGTGCAATATCAATCAACATCTGTTTTTTTGGGAATCCTACTATCTAGGAACTGTCATGCTACGAATCCAGGTACTGCTTGGCCCCCTCTGCTGAAGTGGACCACTTCTTGCTTCCTACTCTGGTTGTTACACGAAGCCTTGCCAGATACAAAAGAGCCAGTTTGTCATCCCTCTGCCATGACTTCAGAGCCTGCTGTTTCAGCACCTGCTGTTCCAGTGCCTCATGACTGTAGTTCTTCTCATTTATTACATGCCAGACATTTTTTTTGTAGTTGATAGCATTGAAAATGAATCACAACTGCTCTTTGTTTTTCCCCTGGTTTGGGATTAGGTGAGGGATCTGTCTCAACTTTGACCTTGAACACTCAATTGCTTTTTAATCTTTTGGCAGTTCTTTTTAATCTTTGGCACCTCACTGCCTCTATCAATGTTTTGTTCATTTGTCCATTTTGCTCAGGAGTCTTTGGTACAGTAAGTTTATGTCAAATTCCTGACATTAAAATAGTTACTATGTGTGGGACATTGTCTTATACCCACTGTGTATTTTGTGAAGGATCAAGAATGATCTGGGGGTGCTTCCGCATGGCTGATATAATCAAATTCAAATTTTATTTGAATTTTTTTATTTATTTTTTATTTATTTTATTTATTTATTTATATTTTATTTTTTTTGCTTTGCACGACCATCTTACAGAAACAAAAGTAGAAAAATTTAAGTCTAAAAAATTTAAGATTTAAAGTAAAATAAAGTAAAGTAAGATAAAAAGGTAAAAAATAAGGATATACATGTAAACATTTAAGATTAAGTGTTTAAAGTGTTTAAAGTGTGCAAGTATTTTACAAAAATATGTATATAAATATAAATATATATGTATAGATGTATGAAAATAAACAGTGCAGGTAGTGCAGGTTTGGGTGTGCAATATCGCCTGAGGTGGAGTGATTGTGTTTTGTGGTGATATGTCCAGATCCTAAGTGTTCTGATTGAGGGCCCGAATGGCCTGTGGGAAGAACTCCTCCTCATTCTCTCTGTGTTCGCTTTCAGAGAACGGAAACGTTTCCCTGACCGCAACAGAGAGAAGAGTCCATTGTTGGGATGGCTGAGGTCCTTCAC
>JAZGTJ010007209.1:0-23314 GCA_036877575.1 Botia almorhae
ACCAAAGCACGGTTCGTTTGACTAGTGTGAGTGCTCCGAACCGTGCCCGGGCGCGGCTCGTTTAGCCGTCCCTGGCCCGCTTGGAAGAGGTGGGCCAGAGCACTGTTCAGTTGGACTCGGGCGCGGTTCGCATGTAGTGTGAGCGCTAACCGCGCTAGAGCACGGAACAGGACGCGTGACGTCACGTTTTTGTGACGATTCAGTGAAAATGTTCGTGCCACAAAGGCGATAGATCTGTTAAACAACAGGCTGTGGACCACCGCGGACCAAACGACTCAAAATTATCCACAAAGTAAACAGAACGATGGATTCCATTGCGTTCAGCAAGAGCGCCGCTCTTCCTGTTTATCCCGAAACTGTCGCACCATAATGAAGTACGCGTGCTCGTAAGCGTGACGTAAGCGTGCTCCGGCACGAATGCTGAAACCCTATGTGAGTGCAGGCCAGAGGGGGAGTGGGGAGTGGGGAGGGGGGACAATCGTACTCGGGCCCGGTTCACGGCAACCGTGCCTAGTGTGAGTACACCCTCAACTATAGGCCAAGCATTGTCCCAGAACGTAGCTACTGAGAGCAGGCGGAGACATTCAGCACTCAAGTAAGTTGGACAACCACAAAATTGTAATTTTTTAACTATATTTTCATTAGGGGCCTTTTTTATCAACCATAATATGTGAATTGATTGTCCACATAATTTTTCCGATTAACATTTTTAAAATATATTGACTACTTTAATGTTAATACATAACATTCATTAAATTGTTTTCATCAACATCTTAACTGCTTGTTCTGAATTTTAATCAGACACTAAGTAATCGGCTTCTTAATTAGTCTTTTTATTGGATACTTTATTACTTTTACGCAAGTAATTAATTGTGTTATTGCTTTTATTTCTAATAACATTTTTTATGTTTCAGTACCTAAGTGCAGTTTTCAGGCCACTGTTGCCAAGTCACCACAGCTCGGAACAGAACATTCTTGGGAAAATCACCTCACTGTCTTTAGCTATCATTTTCCAAAATGTCACAGGAATTAGGCTGAAGTGCTAGCATTTGTGAAAATTGTAGGGGACATGAAGCAAAATAATTGTCCGGATGAGGGCTGAATGTGGCTCTCTGTGGGCTTTAATCCCGCCTGCTGGTTATTTATCCTTGGAGCAAACTTATCAAAACTTTAATGATGTACTGCTGTTCCCATTATATGGCTTTTCTCATTGCATAGTTCCTGTAGCTCAACTGGTAGAGCACTGGATTCCCAGATCTCACACACACACATAGGCTACTAGAAAAATATGTACCCTGAATGCCATAACAAACTGCCAAATACATAGTTTTTTACTTAATGACTGAATGTTTTTAAATGCAACATTTTGTAGTAAAGAATAGAGAATCAAATCTCATTCACCCTCTTTTAGGGTCATGTAGAGTGCTTTAAATGTCAGGAGAGTGTCGCAGTCTGTTGGGAGTACGATGCTGGAAGGCACCTCTCGGATAGTCATGCAAATAATGCACGCAACTGGCCTACATGGAAGGAGGAAACAGAACTACACACATTTAGCAGCTTGTCAGAATGTTTTTGCTTGTCAGTCAATGTCTCAACTAAACTGAGCCACACTCCGTCATACAAAATTAGCAACACAGTAGAACGCTATAGTATAGGTTTGGTTGTTTAGTACAGTTAACAGTGTGATTAAGGTAAAACACTGCAAGTGAGAGCTGCTATCTGTAATCCACAGGACCCTGATTGGTGTCACATGGTGCATATCAAAAACCAACAGAATCAAACCATCCATTGTAATGGCCATCGTGTCTGAAAGGGTTAATCCAAACAAAACATGTTAACCTCCAGGATATGTTTTAAATGCATTTAGGCCGAGAGCCAATGCACACCTGATTTAGCAGCACTTGTGACTGCCCTCTTTAAAATTGAACCTGGCATATCAGTTTAGTGTGTGAGGATGCTCTTGCGCTCCATACAAGCACTCTTAACAGTGATTGTAGTGGGGTAAACTGTACATAGACTGGGTAGTTACACCGGCCGGTGGTTGCTTTGTTTTACTCAAACAAAACAAATACTGTATAAAATTACACAAAAGCTCATTCATGAACCTTTTGCAATTCACTCCAAATAATTCAGAGATACTTTAAAATACAAGATTACAATCCTTTATGGAAGACACTTAATTTTCCTTCTGATTCCAGGAGAAGCAGTAAGTGAAACAGCCAGTGCATAATTTTGTGATAAAACATGATCATGCATAAAGAGACAGTTTGACTGCTTTGTCACTCTAAAAGGGTGTATACATATTCGCCTTAAAGGCACAGTAACCAAATTCAGCTGTAATTTTGGGACTCCTTACCGTGTTCTTAAGGCACAAAGAGGTGGAAACAGTCATGAAGCTAACGTTGCAAGTGGACGTTAGTGAGAAAAGTTTATTTTATGAACACATGATTATATGATTTCTTCAAAAATGCATCTTTAAAATATAAACTGAGACAAAAATATTGTGTGCCATGGACATTGGTGATAGCAGACAAAATCAGGTCCCATTTTCACAGTCTAAAAGAATATTGTTCTTTCATCGCTTGCTAAACAATAATGGCTTGCTAATGCTAAACAACAAGTTACGTATTACGATTCAACTTGTTGTTGAATTTGAGAAGACTGTGTCAGACTAGAGTAGATCAAGTGAATCAAACAAGCCTTGTGAGGGCTTGTGGGTGTTTCACAACCTTAAGTGTACTTGGACACTGGCCCTTAGTGCAGCCTGTGTCTCTTGTGTAAATGCATAGATAGGCTGAAATGCAATGGACTGCAAACTGGCAGTACAAACAACGTCTCTTCTGTGGCCTATTAAGAAGCAAAAGCCCAACATAGCATAAAACATTCACTTTGTAAAGCCGCTTGTGGTATGGTGATCCGCAACGTCCCGTATTCCCAAGTCTCAGTTTGATTTAAAAAACAAATTGCTGTTTCAGCTCTTTTTCGCCTTCGCTCTCCTCTCGGCCTATTTTTCAATTCTCTAGGTGGATTTAATATCTCCCCCGATGGATTGTTTTGAAAGAAGGCTAACCTTGATACTGGCTTTAAGAAGGGTTCCCAGGGCAGTCCATTAGTGTTTGGTGAATGGTGTTAACCCAATACTGTAGCGCTAAGTGTTCCAATGGCTCTGGAGAGGTCCATGCAGCTCCTTTTACACATTCAAAACAAAGAAAAAGTTCCATTCGCTCAAAGGAGCCCTTAAAAAAGTTGAAACCCTGCTTTCTATTGTTCCTTCCTTCAATCAATAAATCATACGCTCAGCTTGGGAGAGTTTCTTGAATATTTAATAGAAATGGCTTGTTTCCTTTTATCTACCAACTCTCTCAAGAAAGATCAAAAAACCATCACAAACCTTTGACTTTGTTTCCCTTTTATCTGTGTAATCTCAAGCAAGATAACACTGTACATTGTGCTGCTGTAGGTTGAAGATATTCTGACTTAATAAAACACGTCCTTATGCCCACTCAGACAGGAAGAGTCCATTTGATTGACATTTAAAGCGACCAACCACAGTTTATTTCATTTTTACATAACAAGGTTATTTAGGGGCAGGGTTACCTCAACTGAATCACAACACAATTACCCCGGGGTGGAAAACAATATTTTTAATAATAACGCAGCAATTTACATCAACAGTTGCATAGAAAACCCATAACAACAGCTGGACAAATGTCTAATTAAAAATTAGTGGTTAGAAAGTAATATGTTAAAAAAACTAAATATGAGTCAAAAACTAAATAAAACAATAAACAGTTCTACTTGTAAATATCGTTTGCTCAGACTAGTAGGAATGTTATAATGATTCCGGTAATTCCTTCTTCAAAGCGATCAGTCACGTACCTTGTTAACTTGACTTTTGTCTGAGCTTCAAGACTTCCCTGAAATTGTGTAATGCAGCGAATCAAATTTCCGTGTGCAGTGTGCATCAGTCAGTCAGCTTACACACTGTGGGCAGTTTGTGGGTGTGCTGACTGAGACTAAGACGAGGCGCTAATAAGCTTGATGTAAAGCTGTTAATTCTATCCTGTACCCTGTTCATTTTGACACTTTTATGTCACAACTGCTCTGTGTTACGTTCTACTACTGGCAAATCTTTTACAAACAGGAATTGTGAGAATTGTGTTTTGACAGATGGTCGCTATTGGCAAAGAAAACGTAATTGCGCAGTTCTCAAGATAAAACGTGTGAATACTGGTTTATTCTGAGTCATGCAGTTATATGTGAAGGTCAGTTTAATGGCAAATGGAGCTCAGGTGTAGGTTCTCAGATACTGTGATGTCAGAGGTTCCTGTCAAACTCGAGGATGTATCAACAGCTCTGTTTTCTCTGGGGAAGAGTCAGCAGGTATCAGTCGATTGACATGACCGCTGAGGTGTAGGTATCCCACCAATGCCAATGTCTGCTATCGGATTGTGCTGTCTAAAAACAATAAACACCTGTTGAGCATTCATAATGAATGACTTATGTTTACTGTAACGATGGCCCGTCCCGGTAAAACACGCTTCGTTAGAGACAGTTTATGTGAGTGCTCAGTGGAACCTGAATTGTATTAGAATTTAAACAGCAATAACAATAATTATCTGTAATTACGAGGTTTTCTACTAAAAGTTTATAAATTGAAGACGAGCGACAGCTTTCACGTTTGGCTCCAGTGAATGTTTGTCAGGGTAAGATCATTTTGGAAGAATCAATTTTTGTATAAGCGCAAAGCTTATCTTAAAGTCTCAGGTACAAACAAACAAATTAATTAAAACTACTAAACATTTCCAAAGCCATTGCCCAGGGAAAGGTTGACCTTTTGTAAAAATGTACCCCAACAGCAGGGCAAGTTGTCACAGTGGAACCTGCCATGCCATTGAACCAACTGTGATCGTTACTATTATACAGATAAATCTTGCAAGCAAACATTGGCTAAAATTATAAGTAGACTGCATAAAAAGTTTAATAAAAGCTATATAAGTATTAAATATGGAATGATTTTAAAATGCAGTTTTTGTAGACTAGATTGTAGTATATCTTCCAGCTTGTAGAAATGTCTTCTTCTGGCTCTTCCAGAAGGTCTCCAGTATTTGACATGGGCACCAAAGGTCTTGTCTAATCGTGTGAGAAGATTCCCAGTCAGTGATTAACAAAGTGATTCTAAAGAGCTTTGCGATGTCATGTATGTTATCTGAGGATGATCCTCAGACATGCACTGATGGTTTTGACTGCACCTGCAGACGCACAGAAATATAGAGGAACTCTGATGTACATGCTTGCATGAAAGAGGCCGATAACAGCCTGAGTGCTGCAGTTGATGCATAAGACACGTCACATCGATTTCTAAAGCATCTCATGCGTGTTATGTCAATGTTAATATCTCATGACCAATCAGAGATGATTTAAATGAACTTGTCACATGAGCATGTAGTTTCTCCTTGAGACTAGCTATGGAAAATGGTCTGTGGAGGACTCTCCACAGACCATGTTTTATAATGTAGGCAGTAGTATAGCTGGTACTATAGGAAGCTGGTCACCATTATATGCTGTGTTTAGATACTGATCTCCACCATGATGTAATGTGTTGGTGTATGTGTTGGTGTACACGTGTGTAATGTGTTGGTGTACACGTGTGTGGTGGTCCACAATATTTCCTTGGTCAAATAGTCTCAACAGAAAGATCACACTGATCAATGGAATATATATGTTAAGTATGATGCTGGTTAACAGCATGGCTTTCCATGACCAGCGCCAAACCAGCATAAACCGGCTTTTCAGCAGGAGGTGGCTGAAATATTCAGTTTTTAGTCAGGCTTTGATGTAGCTCCGACCACTAAAACTAAATTACACATTAATGTTGTTATTTGCTAGAAATCACTTTTGTATTTGAATAAATGCAATCTTGGCTCATAAGGAGCACTGTTCCACACAGATTACAACTGCTGGCCGACCACGATCACGTGTATTCAAATTCATCAGCAGTATACACGGCTTAGGGTTTTACAGTTCATTGTTTTCACCATTGTCGATAATTGGTTTTTTTAAGGACAGGGAGGGGCTTTATCTTCAAACCCTTGCCAGCTTAAGGAAGTCATTCCTCGCAAAGACCAGGTCTAGCATTTCTTAAACATAAACCGTTCTGAAAAAGTGCTCTAGGCGCAGACAGTAATGAATAGTGTTTTTGCGTACGCCATATCCAGGTGGGTCTAAATCTGTTTAATCTGCTCAGATCGGTTGTCTTACAGATAGAACAGCTGCAGAATTCTCACTTCTAGCTTACTGGTTCCTCAGAACGTATTGTGCCAAAACCTCCTTTCAAGCTGGTTGTTATGGTGACTTGGTTGGGTATTTTAGGGTCCTTCACCATGGGAACGAAAGAACATGATCACCAAATTGTGAAACATGTCTTTTTTTCTCTTACTTTTAGGCTCTTTCGTGTTTCTTCTGACTGAAGGAAGATTCTATAAATATGAGCTGTGTTACCAGCTCTTCTCATTTGATGTCTTATTTTTCCACCTACCAGTCATGTCATATGAAGAATCATTCTGATTCAGCTAAAGAAGCATAATGAGGAGTACATAGAGAGCATGTTTGAGCTTTTACAATTGTACGTTGTGTAACACTGTGGCCATGTTGAGTGAACTTTTTGTTGGGGAAGAAATGCAGATTCTGAGTAGATTTTGAAACATGGTAGATTTTGGACTCTCTTTGGTCGCTGAAAGCATTTTAAAATTTTGTAGATTCCGTACAAATCTGTGGAGATTTTTGCATACATTTACTTCATCTACTGCTTATACAAAGAGTTTGAAATGTAAAAACTCACAAATGTAAAAACTCACAGTCGAATATCTATAAAAAAAGCAATAAAGAAAAACCGTTAAAAATGCTCAACCCCTCCCAGATATGAAGTATCTGATCTGTGTACTAGAAATGCTCAGACTATAATGCTCATGAAGGTGAAAGCAATGTGATTCGCTTGTGTTCATTTATCAACATACCCAGACACCTTTAGAGTCAATAGACTCATTAGAATTCCCCGTGGAGTGAGCCTATCTCTATTGTTTTCTACTTTCTGTGCTCATTAAACAGTCTTCTAAAGTAATATCAATTCACCTAACAAAGATACTTGTGTGCAGGGGGGGTGTATTTGTGAGCAGGTAGGCGTACACCTGTGGATATTGTGCATTATTAAATCAAACATACTTCATTTGTATTTCACGGACGACACTGAAAACCCTGTAATAATATAACAATATCACAAGCTTGATAAATCGCATGTTAAATACTGGATCAGTTCTCGTTTTTCTTAGTGGAAACAGGAAATAATTGTATCTTCATCGCAGTCTCGGCATGTTTCTGGTACAAGAGCAGTAATCACAAACAGCTGATGTGGGCTGAGAGTTTTCAAAATATTAATAAATATCAACAAATAAATATTTGTAACATTTAAAAGATGAAAATTTTTGATGAAAAAGCATTTAAGAATTAAACAGAGCAGGCATGCGAGGTAAGATGGGGTAAATCAAAACCTTAAATGGAAAACAAAATATTATCAACAGACTTACGCTGTAGCTCTAGTCATGTCATATAGTACATATACTCCTAGTGCAGCTAGATTCATGCTCAAAATTCACATATCCAAATGAGACGTGTTTGTTAGGAGAACAATGTTCAAATTGTCATGTTAACTTTCTCTTTTTAGCAGCTGATGGGGTGCAAACCTTCTCTTTTCCTCTTCGGCGCACTGAATCATAATTTTGCTTTGTTGCTATAATTAGCCACCTAAATATTTCATAAACGGAATGTGTGGCAATGCGTCTCCCCATCAGAATTTGCAAGACTCAGATTTATATCCTGTCACATTCGTGATGACAAATCTCCTCATTCCCCTTTATTTAATTCTACCATGAATGGCTTTGCTGCGAAGCTATGGCGGCGCATTAGCAATCAGCTCACTGCTCAGTGTCTCACATTTTCTGTTATTAAGTCAATTTTCAGGCACTCATAAAACAGCACTTGTAGCCCAGACAAGGGCAAGTGGTACAAAAAGGAGCAAATATATTAGACCCACTGGTGTTGAGTCACAAAATAATGGCTAAATATGGCCAGCTGTTTAGAGAGCTATATCAGAACACCAATTTCTCAGTAAACATTTTCTTTCAGCGTCTTCCTTGTTAGCGAAACAGACGCCATGGTGCTGTAGTGCTACATGGCATTCACTGTCTGTGATACAGATAGACTTGATGGGGTGCTAACGCTCACAGCGCCTGTTTCTTATGTAAATCGCTTCATTTGCAACTGTTGTTTGTCATGCTAACTCAAGCCGTAGTTCATTCGCTAGCCTCTGAATCACAGCTACTGACAGGCATGTTAGCATAGCTATGGATCAAAAGGTTTGGTGCGTGCTGACAAGTTCCTGATATGCTTATAAATTCCTCTCAAGTCTTTTTTTTTTGGTGAATTAATGAACTCTTTATTTGACCCACTTGATGAGTGCTTTGATTCATGACAGTAAGTTTGATTCATGATACAGTACGGTGACAGGAAAAAATGATTTAGAGAACCCTAATAATAATAAAACTACACGTAAAAGGTTGGTTGAGGGCCAGTTACTAATCTGTATGGTTGCTTTTTTTACTAAAAAAAAGGCAAGTCTTATTTTTATACCTGTTTTGCTTCTGAAGTAAATTTATAATCGTAAGTTTATTTTTGTTACTCTGATGGTAAATTGTTTTTATATTTACCTAAATTTCTCAATAAAACCTATTTTTTGTGGATTTATGTATCTCAATTGCTTGTGTATTTATACAAACAACTAAGATGAAGAGTTTGCCAGTGGGGTAAGAAAGATACAGATAATTCGTAATAAATCCCTATTATCTTACAAAAGTAAATGTATCTTAAAAGAGTTTGTAGGTATTTTTGTTGTAAATTAGTCTTGATTTCAAATGTAGAATGAAATAATAACTCGTTTGACTTTATCTGTTTTAGAATTATGGAAGATTTTTTTGCCTCATGCGTCACATGATGATTTACCTTTCACTGTCTTCCCCTTTCAGTTTTCCCTATTCCACTGCATTCCACCGTGACTGCATTCCATCTAGTCTGGAATGCAGTCACTCAAATGGATCAGTTTTGCTCCTTGTGTGTCTCTTTATAGAGATGTGTTTGAGGAACTGTTCATTAATTAACATGACACTCTGTTCAATTTGTTCTGTAATTCAAAATGGGAAACAATATAGCATCTCATTTAAACACTTCCAACTTCAGTGGACTTAGAAATAAACGTTTGCATCAAAACCACAATTGTTTTTCCTCTTGGCTGCACACACTTATAACGTATATAATAACGCATGTCCTCTGTGTGTGTGTTGGGGGGGGTGAAATATTAATACTTATTGTTTTAAATTTATTTCTAAGATAAAGCCGCATGGATTACTAAATTGCATGCGGAATTACACAGACAAAACGATTGCGATGGCCAGTTATTTTAAATAGTAAAACGTTGGCATTTCTAAGGCCACTGCAGTTTTCATTGTCTTGCATTACATCAAAAGGATCTAATCGAGCCACATTCATTAACCAACGTATGTGTATAATGTTCCTGAGCTGAACAGCAGCAGCCTCACTACACCCAGTGGTCTGTTAGCAGGTGGGAGGAGGGCAAAGATTGGGTGTCATGTTATAATCCCATATGTGCTTTCTCTATGACATAATGCAGAGCATATGCAACAGTGGGTGTGAGGCTTTTGAATCTGTGACCTCACATGCAGCATATCCCCTGGCACTCTGGAGGAGGATAATCCAATGAAGCTATTGAAACCATATATACATTAGACTGCCTGTATCTGGAAAAGTAGTTGAGAGGAGCTCTTTGCCATTTAATGTGTTTATAATGGATTGGCTTTGATAAGCATCATCATCCATTTAAGAAACATTCATATCTGATTCCACAGTACCGCAGCCACGCCAAAGGTGTCCAACCCTCTTAAGTGTGAGCAAAATGCAATCTTTTATCTTTTATAGACTTTAATAATCAGAACCTTTCCATTGAAGGAGTACAATAATAAATGTCAGTGATGTAATGGAGCGGAGGTGACCTGCCTTAAAAGGAAACGTTAATACCGCTGTCTTAGAGTCGTCTTTGCAGTACAGACAGTGCGTCAGATGGTTCCAGTCGAGGAATGTGTTAATTAGCAATGTTGTGTGAGTGATATTTTGCTGCCCTGTCTGAGGACATTTATTCAGAGTGATAATCTGCATAGCGCGGCTGTTTGCACCACAGTGGTCAGACAAAACTACACAACATACACTAGTTAGATGTCAGAGAAGTGGCCTAGGGGGGAAGGCATGTGTGTTGGTGCTTTTGCACGTGTGACCCGAGTTCAAATCCAGATTGTGATGTTTTGTATGCAAGCAACAGGGTTGTGAATTTTGGCTTACAAAAAGTTTTTCCATTATTTCTTACAATAATACGAGTAACAGGGTTGTGAATGTCTTTTATATTATATACTATATATTTTATAATCCAAAATAATTTTGTGTGTCTTTGTGTTACAACAGCGTGCATGCGGTATCTACCAGTGTTTACACTTGTGTGGCATGAACATTCTTTTACTCTTTATGTAAATAGCCATTGTGGTAAAATATCATGGCGTCGAGAATCGCCCGGCAGGTCTCTCAGCCGCAGAGAACTCTGTGCATGATTAAATTGTAAGCAACCACCATCCAGCCCCATCCCCCCACTTTCATTCAGATGTATCTTGCAGGGGCCGTCGGATGAGGAAAGGACAAGAGCTAATTCGTCAATGATCTTCCCACTAATCCCCCGCTCGTCGCCTGAAGGCGCTCAAGTTATGCATCCCTCCCCCAAACCCACCCCCCCTTACAAATACACTCTCCCTCACACATTCAGAGTCTACCTCAACATGTCCAATGGGAGAAGGTGAATGTAATGGGGTAGTTTGTAGTCTGCCATGCTGGTGTCCTGGGAGGAGTGCTTTTGCACTGGCTGTGAATAAAAGCTAATGAGTATATTACAGTTTGGGGTGAGGTGTGGTGAGACAGGACGGTGTTCTGGCTTTGTCTGAGGCTGTAAGGAGGGAACAGGATCTTCTAGGCGGAGTCACATTTAAACAGGAACTGCTGAGAGTAGATGGACTCACTCCGATCATGCTGTAGGGCAGGAGGTATCTTTGGAGCTTCCCAACAGGTTTGAGAGAGCAGTCTGTCTTAGATCTTTGAGCAGGTTCTGGATTACTGCTGAGACGATACTGCTCATGTGCGTCTAAGTTCTGAGACTTTTGAGACTCAGGTTTCTAAAGTTTGTGCTTAGCCTGGCTTTGTGTGCACTTAGCTTAAATGCAAAGCTTTGTTGGAATATGGGACAAGTGGATTTACCACGGATTTGCTGCTCACTATGCTTTGTCATTATGATAAGTATGTTCTGTTTTTCTCTGTTTTGAGTGATGATTGCATTGTTGCGGTTGGGTGCATATAAAAACAGTGCTTGCAGGGGAGTAACAGCATTTTTTGTTTACTACACTGTTTGTTTTGTAAAGTGAGATTGTCTCTTTATAACTGTCCCAAATTATAGTTTCTTTTATTTTATTATTTTATTTTATTTCTTTGAGGGATTTATGCATTCTGCATTAAAATTTGTGCATGTGGTAGATGCTTTATCCAAAGTAACGTACACTACATTCAAAGTAAACATTTGATCAGCTTTTGTGTTGCCTGGGACTTGAACTGAAGACTTCAGTGTTGCAAGCATAAGCTTTAAGCTACATAAGCAACATGTCATGTTTGCTTTTAAATATAAGGGTTACTGTAAACGTGTCTGTATGTTTCTCCAGTACAGACAGATTATGATCAGCACATTGAAGTTTGTGAGCAATCGATTGAGCATGTAGTCTTAGGTAGTTAATCTTAGGAACCCAAGAAATAGAGATCAATGACGCCTTCGGTGTACAATATGTTATTGGACAAATCCTGCTTGCTATTCAATATCCCACCTCACTTCACTTAGGCAAACATTGGGAATCTCTGGTAATGTGGGTCATCTCAGTCCACTTGTTGAACTGATATATTTACAATGCGAATTCCCTGCCCATAATTTGAAATAAGGTGATTGTTCGGTTGTAAACCTCTAGCAAGTCATTAATCAGCATCTATTGTCGAAGTAAACTAAGCTTCCAGAGGTATAGAACAGAAAACAAGCCTTCATCTGAGAAAACATTGTTCATGTTACCCTGCCACCAGCAGATACAACAAAGCTCCTTTTTATGTAATAAATTCACTTTGATCAAGCACTCACTCTATTACTTGTAGTTTTATAGTTGTGTTCCATCCGCATCAACTTAAAGTGTAATAACTCACGGGACCTCCCCGCCTAAAGCTATATGGAGTTAAATGCCTTCTTAAGGATAAAACGTTGAGCAGAAATCCATAAACATTACAGTGTCTAAATCTACTGGGTTTTTACCTTTGTGTTAGCAGAGTGCTTTGTCATATGCCTAACCATCAGGCTGTTATCTGCAATTCTCAGAGCAGCTTGTTTTAACTGTAATTCTTCTGTTTCTCTTTGTCTCTGCAGTTGCTGGTAAAGTTTCCCCTACCAGTTCTGATGCCCTGTTCAGTGTCCCTGTTCCTAGTGCCACCTCCAGCCCACCGGAAATTTACCTCCCTGCCAACTTCAAACTCTCCAACACACAGCTGGCCTTCTTTTTGCAGGAGACCCGAGTTCCAACATATGGCAGTCCACGCGGGCATCCTCTCCAGCGTTCGGAGAACTTTGTGGTCTTCCAGACCAAGGAGCTACCTGCTATTAACATCTCCCTTGGTCCTTTCACCCAAGACCAGACAGTGTCCAAGGACCTGTTGCAGCCGTCAAGTCCCTTGGACATTCCTGGAAGGCTGACGGTCAATTGGAAAGTTCGGGCCTTTATTGTACAGTCTAGGGTTTATGCTAGCAACCCTTTGGTTCAGGTTCTGTTCTATATCGCAGGACGAGACTGGGATGACTTCAAGATTCAGGACAAGCTTCCATGTGTGAGGCTGCATGCTTTCAGAGATGTTCGGGAAATCAAAACATCCTGCAGGCTTCAAGGCACTCTGGCACAGTGCTTGGCTCAGCTGGATCTCCCTTCCACGTGGTTTAATGTTAATGTAGCACCTTTGGGTCGCAGGAAGTCCTCAGGGACAGATGGACTTGAGTTGAGCGGGGAGACTCTTCAGGTGGAGCTTTACTATACCCTCCACGATCCAGACAGCAACGATGAGTGCGGGGAGAGTTATCCCCGTCGAGGAGGTGCGTCCAGAGGGGAGGGCTCATCCCAGCAACCCCTTCTACGTATTGGGAGCATCAGTTTATACCAGCCCAGCCAGGAACAGCTCGTGGTAGACAAACAGCTTGACAAGAACCTCTTCCTGAGGTTGCCAGAGAAGCCATTAAAGCCAGGAGAGACCCTCAACATCTGCCTGTTCCTGGTCCCGAATTCAACCATAGAGCAGTTTACACTTAAGTAAGTGCTTCTTTATTCTTCGTGGGGTTATATATAGCTATAGATTTATGCAGAGTTGTGCACGTCCCCAGTTACTTTTTTAAAACCTTTATTTGTGTGATTGTGTTGTTTTTGTTTCAAATGTACAAACATCAGAGAGTTGAAAAGCCTCATGAAAACAAGGTAAAACCTGGTTTCTTAGAGACGAGACAAATCCTGAAGGATGTTATTTAATTTCTGATGGCACGGCAGACTTTAATAGATTACGAGAAGGATTCTGCTTTTCAAAATAAAGACAAGATATAAATTAATTGACGTCTGTTCAAATTAAATTTTTCGTGAGCTTGACCCAGTTCTCCATGAATTACAGCCAAGGGGATATGAGGCATGCTTTTTCTCATTTGGCCTATGTGTTTTAATTTAATCCTTATTGTTAACGGGAGAGTTAGGGTTTGTGTGTAGTGAAATTATTATTTAAATCCATGAAGGTGGAGGAAAATTAGCTTTTTCTCCCCAGATGAAAGAAACAGGAGGGGAAGCAGGATATTAGCTGCTCTTTGAGGCATATCGAAGAAGCTCTTCATAAACAGAGTCGGTCTAATTGTAATGGAAACTCACAGAATTCAAGTTAGAAATTCACAGTGAATTAATTAGGCTTCGATAACTCATTAACCCAAATGGAAGCAAGCAGGGCAGTGGTGAAACCTAGCAGAGATGGTTCATTATGTGGTAAAGTTTAGTTCTGTGTGTATTGAGGAGCATGTGGAGCAGTTGGCAGTGGCATATGACAGCCAGTATCACTGTACGTTTGCAATGTGCAGGTTTTTCATTATTGTTTTGCATTATTGCACATTCAGATTTAATTAAATTGATTAAATTTAATCTAATTCTACGCATTGTTAGATTTCAATGTAATAATCTTTTTTCATATTTATAGGACATTTATTGATCTTCTCAAGAACGTCTTCCTTTTAAGGACATGTCAATATCTTATGTCACACAGCCTGTCACAGAAATGTCTGGGGACAAAATACATTCTGTCTGTCACTTCAATAATTATTCATTTTCCCATTTCAAATCCATTTAAATATTCTGGCATATGCAGGGAATTATCACTGGTTTGAAATTTCCTCTCATACTGGAGCATTTCTACAATACAGCCCATCAACCTGATGGATTTTGTGCCGAACCAATACTCTGATTTCTCTCTTATTCTCTTTCATCAGATTTAAAACCAATGAAAGTTCATCGGTGGTAGTTTTTTTCTTCTGTTTGCCATGATATTAAACTCCAAACAGTAAATCTCTCTGACCTCATACTTTAATGCACTCGTACCGACGATTTTTTTTTTGGTCCAATATGGTGGCATTAATTCTCCAAGGAAAAGCTGAAGAGCAATAAAAGCTCAGTGGAGGGAGAGGAGATGAGAAAGAAAGTGAGAAGTTTAGACCCCCTGAGCCACTCGACTCAATGGGAGGTGAATTAAACTGTGCTGGGAGCCAAAAGTTGAGAGATACCAACAAAAAAGGCTATTAAAGATGTAATAAAGAAAGTCTTTAAATATGAATTAGGCTCAGCTAAAGTCCCCCCCCACTTTACTTCCTACCCATCATCAGATTCTTCTCATTTTCTTCAGCTTTATAAAGATATTTGATGTTTTTTTCTGTTATTTATAGAGGTCACACATTAAGGGATTAATCACAAAGAAATATTTAATTTTGAATCAACAGCTTTAACCATTAGATCATTATAGACCGTCTCTGGTGTATTACCGCCCCGCCTTTATAAAATTAAGATTATGATAAAAGACAGCATGTTGTAAATGTAAAACTGCAAAATTGTAAAAATTTGGGTCCGCCCGTGGGCAACATCAGAGCTGTTGAGGCAACACTAGTATGTTGCAAGTATCTTATTAGCATTTCAACATCTTTTAAATTAAACTGGCAAAATTGGAACGGTAACGATCAGCTTTCAGCAAACAGCTGTTGAGAAGAATACGCCAGTGGCACCATTCAGTCATTTTCCACCCAGGAGGTAACAAAACAAGTACAAATAAACTGTTTCAAGAGATTGGTTGTATTGAACGAAAACAAAATAGTTTGCTTTGTTTGTTTTGCTCGTATTAAAAATAGTAATCCAAATATGATGCATAAATGTATTTAAAGGGTAAATTCGCCACTTTCAGCTTGCTTGGTATTGTTACAGTATCTACAATGTAAGTGAATAATGTTTAGTATTAGTCTAAAAAAATCCATGTTTATTTGTCACCAATAGTCTGCCAGACTTTTGACAACTCACAGGCCTTCGTGAAAACTACTGATTTTACTTATGCACACACACATACACTTACATATGTGGTTTACAGGGACTCCATAAACGTATAATGGTTTTAATATTAAGCTAATCAAATTTGGTTTATGAGGACACAAAAGTGTAAACCACATTTACCAGTACACACACACACACACTTGCTGTAGCATTTATATCTTCGCAATATGGAGTGCATGTTTTCTGCATATCCTTGTTATTGTTATCCCCACCTTTGAGAAACTGTTAAATATAATATTCTGTCTGTTCTCTGATTATGTCAGAAATTATAGAGATCTTAACATTTGTGTGTCGAGGTGACAGTGATCATATGTTAAGTTAAAACATCCATCTATACCAAGATAGGAGCAAGGTAACTTAAAGGTACAACGTGCAGATTACTGAGGACAGCAGAATACTGTGAGGCAGAACCGTCCATGAATTATCATCATGTTCTGTAGCAGAGGGTGAAGGTTATAAAATCACATATATTCCCAGAGGACGGTTCTATGCTCTCCAGCAACTGTAACACAGCGCCTAAGGGTTGCGCGGTGTCAACCGTGTCATATAGCACATTGTGTGCAGTGAGCCCTGTTCGCCCCGTGTTCCTTATAGGATGTGTCAGCGCTGCTGCTGTGCTGATTGGGTGACTCATTGGAGTGTCCCCTTAACGCTGCTGTGCTCCACTCATCAACCACATCTGACCACGTCACACTCGCTCTCGTCAACGATACGATGTGCCCACAATGTCTCATTCAAAGCTGCATTGACATTGCCCACTGTTGACTGCCCACATGCCCTCAGAACTTCAGAGCCTTTTTATTACTTATGTCATGAATTTGATTCATTAATCGTAGCACCTGTTTGAGTGCATATTTCACATTTTGAGAGTTATTAGTGTAACATACCAGGCTATTTTTAAACACCACTGATTATGGTTAAAATACAGTCAAGTGGCTGCTTGATGTTAGCTGCCTATGCTACAAGCTACTACTTTGAAGCTATTTGGTAGCTTATGTATTGCAATAATATGTTTGCAATAATGTATACTGTGATACAAAGCAGTATTTCCGATTCTGTTTCTAAATGAATACATCTTGATTAGATACCACAACTACATAATAGAATGAAATATTTCATTATTTCCTATAAGTCAAGTGCAAAATAAATATGTATTCATATATCCATATACATTGGGAAGTGGTTGTGCTCCAATCTGTATTTGAGCCTTTCTTAATAGGACACTGAATGTTTTGTACAATTAAAGGTTGTAATTATTATGGAATGCGAAAATCACCCCAATCACCCTAATGGCCATAAGTCTCTGTAACATATTTAAAACATTCCAGTACTTAAGAATCACATTTTTGAATATATGATATATACAGTTATATAACATCAAAAGAGTTAATAATGTTCTACTAATGTTACTGCAAGAACGTTTTTTGATAACTTTTAGGGAATGTTAGCCAGCGTTCTCTGAGAATGTTCGCTGTTAGCTGGGTCCCAACCCTGTTAATAAACTACAATGACCAAAAACAAGTTAAGAAAAGAGTGAAACGAGTCATTTTCTCTAAACATTTTTAGATGATTTGGTCGCGGGTATTGAACTTATAAAAATGTGGCTGTAACATTTAAGAACTGCTAATGGACTGTTTGAAATCTGGCATGACATATACCCAAAAGAGAAAGGTCTCTTGTTCCTCCCCATTTCTCTTATCCTTCAGAAGAGAAACTAAAGCAGTAAAACTGAGAGAGATTTCAGAAGAGAGATTTCAGTCACATGCAGTTGTCTCCTCCTCTCGTTTCATATACTTAAATTCTTTACTTTGTACAATTAATTATAAAAAAATGTAATATGAATATAAATTGCACATAACTGCAAAATGAATACATATTTCAAGGAATAAATGTAAAAATAATAAAAATGTAATAAACATTCAAATTTCTGATTCAGTAACAATATAAGGGCCACTTTTTTCAATTTACTTATCTGCAAAAATTATGTTATGTCTTTGAAGTATATTCATTTGGGTTTTTTGCAAGCATAAATGAATACATTTCATTAATTATGATGAATAAATCAGCATATCATGTATTATGGTGTATTATGATGCTTGTCATGTTTTATATGGTCAGAGAAATGAATGGAGAGCTTTGCTCAGACAGAACTTAAAACTGTATAAAACAACTCTGCTGCTGTCACCTGAGGATGACACTTCATTTCATGTTTGTAATAGCAGTATTGGCAAAACACCACAGTTTACTTGCCAAGTTCTTTTACTTACAGCTGCCCGTGCCGCCAAGGACTGTATTATTACAGCAAATTGGTCATGTAGCACCATTCTGTCAAAGTCAATTGAAATCTTATTGCGCTACATTTACGACATTTTCTTCCTTGCTTGGTTAAGCCCGACCAAGATATGAGCTAAACACCTTTCACGACACTAACCAACAAACGTCTCGCTGATGTTATGTGCAGAAACACATTTATAAATGGATCTCATGGCTTTATCTTGCAGATACATCTGAATTGCTATACAAGGGATCCCTTTAGTTTTCATTGGGTGCTGGTGTTTAGACTCACAGTAATGTACCGTTCAGCTACTTCATCAGTCCGTAGGCTAATAAGATTACAAGTCTTTGATTTATCAAAACACTGATGGGTTTTGTAAGAAGGGCTGTTTTACTGCGAATCGTACATGCGGCCGGGATCGGTTAGAGACACAGCAACACATAATTTCATTCAACAAATACCAAATAATTATTTTCACTCTGTAATTTTGCTAATATTAACACATAAAAGCGTGGAATTTTTTAACCTTTATATTAATTTATGGTGCAGCAAAAACATGTTCCTGAAAACTGTAAACGCAGAGTTTGTTTTTATTTAGTTTGAGTGGTCTGACGTGAACTTCTGGCTCATCCAGCAGCAGGATTTTTTTATGAGGGTGGGGCTGTGTTGTGTTTGTCCAATCAATGGAGGAAAGGAGCATTAGAAGTGTTATTTAATTTATTATATTTGAATTTTGTTGTTTTTGAATGACTTTCGCTTTGTTTGGCGGCACTAGCGATACAGAAATTACGCACGTCACCTTTAAACGCCTGTTGTTAAAGGTTTAGCTTGATGTTAAATTGATAAGCGAGGTAAAGCATTACATCTATGTAAAAACCCATCAATCCTGTCGAGTAAATCTCAGTGCGCGCCTACGTAGCATATTATCCAGGCTTGTTATTCTAACTGTGCGCCTTCTCCTGTGTCAAGCCAGAAAGCAATGAAAAGAAATATTACACTAATTCAATAACTTTCTTTCTGTAAAAGCAACTGAGTTAAAAGTGCCTCAGTAACTTTTTCAATATTAAAGAACTTCTGTGTATCTCATTGCGGCTGCATTATAACAGATGTGCTACGTATAAACGCCTCAGGCTGGAACACAGCACAACCCTGAAAATGCATGGCGTAAAAAAATAACACGCATAGGAGAGAGGCCAGGGCTAGTTGACACAGTTTTTACTCCAGTGAACATTTCTCAGCATAAACTTATTTTTAAGTATCGGCTTCAAATCAGTATTGCTCAGGAAAAGATTCAGTTCATTGAATACACAGTAGCTATTGTATCAACAGTTTGGGGACTGTATGTATATCCCACACAGTGTGGGATAAGTTGTCACAATGGAACATGTCATTAAACAGTCTAAGCTTAAAGAGTGGTCTGCCTATGACTCAGAAATGATGGATTTAGTTTTGTGAATCTATAATGCAAGCAGCCTGATAAAGCAGTTCCACAAGTTTTGAGACTAACATCGTTTTAAATTAAACAAAATTTGAAATGATTTAAAAAAACCTGCCAAACATAATCTTTTCGTGTCGTATGTGTGACAAAAATACAGGTTTAGAATAACATGAGGGTAAGTTTTTATTTCTCTGTCCAAGAAAACAAACATCAAATCAATTGGTTTAATGTTAGACCAATTGGTTTACCAAAGCCAGTGTCATTTTTGACCCAGACGTTCCACATTTTAAGACCTGTCTATCAAGCAGAAATGGATTCCAGCCTCCTTGGCTTCCAGCAGGGATGGGAGAATACTGTCCCCTCCCACTCCTGGGACTTGCTCAACACGGTCTGCTATTACCACAGTGAGAGGGCTTCTGAGTACAATAGGCTGTTTCAGCCCATTTTTTGCTCCAGCTTTCCCTATCGACTGGTTTCTTTGGCTCCCTCAAGCTATTTCATTTTCATGTTTTTGAGGTTGCATTTTTGTACAGATCGATAAAATCTCAAAAGAGGCCCTCTAACCACCCATGCCAGCACTCGCACCGCAAGTTGTGGCCTGTGCTTCAACAATCTTTACAACAATAGATTTTTCTCAATATCTTTAAGGGGGTTTGGGGAACAAATTTTTTGGGTGCCGCTACACTTCCACCCATTTTTATGACCTACTCGAACCACCGGCGCTTTACTGTCACACAGATAACAAACAATTGTAGGAATAATTCATCTTTCATTCCACTGCCTTGTTCTGTTGACATAAACAATGCTGTGGTCAGAAAGCAATTGGCTGAAGCTGGAACTGATTCCAGTGTGCTGCTCTGTGCCAAGAAGGATTACCTACTGGCTGAGTTTTCAAACCATTACATGCACGGGCAAATAGAGCCCACAAATTAATTACCTCACGCAAATACTAGGCTGGTTTTGTGTGTGTCTGCACGCATTTGCATATTTCAGATGCTAACGAGGTGCGTGCATGCTAAAGGTGGCATTATAAATGCATTTCCCCTCCCATTACTGGCAGTGTGAGTGTGAAAGCATGCAAATATATAAAGATATTTGTTACATGCCCATGCAGAGAAACCCTGTCACCTTGTTGTCAAAGTTACTGGTGTGGTCAGTGCTCAGATGGGTGACATTGAGCCAAGATGACGGAATTGTTTGTGCATGCCTCTGAACGGGTCTTTATTAGACCATTATCAAAGACTGAAAGGTCACGCTGTATTTGTATTCCGCTCTGGGGTCTCGTTGAAAGGGCATGTTTATTTGGAAGCCTGTGGTAGGTGTTCACTTATGTTAAGAAAAGAGCACACAGGGTTTTCCTGTAATTACCATAGCGTAATGTTACGGCATGTCATCCAGCTAGTAACACTGCAGATATTCTTGGCATAGGATGCATTGATTTATTTTAATTCATTCCACGTAGAATCTGAGCCCAGAGAACTCGGAGGACCTCAGCTGAATTAGAACGTTCTACGCTCGCTTCTTTCTTTTGTGTTTGTTTATTATATGTTTCGGCTACTTTGATTAGGGTTACATCTGCCGGTAGACCTGAGAGTCTGAGTAGATGTCATCTTTAATATGGCGTAAATGACAACAAGGGCGTGCAGTGGGTTGTAGTGTCTTAAGGTGCTCCGCAACATATCATTTTCACAACACGTTTTTTTAACACCACTGAAAACTGTTTGGAAAGACACTAGGATAGTGCCAGGATATCGAAGAGATATTGAGCGCATCTATCCTTTAACAGGGCTGGATCACGGCAGTCTTTGTGGATGTATACCCCTATCCACAGAAGCTGCAAGATGTTTGTAATTTAATACAGAAAACAAGAGAGATTTCATTAGTGCCTGATGAAGCTATTTCACGAATAATATATAAATATATCAGATAATACACAACAGCCAATTGCACATTTCCCACAGGACAAAGTAACTGAATGTACACACAGTATCCTGTTCAAAATTGTATACAGCCTTGGTTCTAAGCATCGTGTGTTGCCTCCTCAGGCAGCAATAGCTTGTTTGTAGGCTTTTCTGATTTGTTCTGGACCTTGCAGCTGCCCACTGTTCCTCAAAACAATCCTCAAGGTACTGCAAGTTCTGCACTTTTGAATTCTCTACCACAGTACCTCAGTGATGCTGAGATCTGGCTTTTGTCTGCAGAAATATGTGCCTAGGGCCTTCATAAAACCAAGATCTAGCCGTGTCCCTCACAGCCTCGTTTTCATATACCTCAAATTAAACATGTCGTGCACCCTTACCGTAACAGCACTTTTTTTAGCTAGAATATTTTCCCGTCAGAATCAGCCGATAAGTCTGGAGATTTCATCTAGACTCCCATTGGTGTGGTCCTATTAAAATACAAAGGCGACTGTACACCTGCGATATGCGGTACAATTATGAGCGTTTCTGATTTGATTCGTGATACATTTGAATGGACTGCGGCGAGGATATCTCGTTCTGTTGCCTGTCTGTTGGTGTAGCGAGTATCAAGTTTAAACTGCAGACAGTGAATGAGTCTAAAAGGGAAGTAATTAAAGTACATTACAGTAATTACCGTGACGCTGACATACTGTCCTGCAGTCTGAACATCTCAACTCAGTTGAGAGCCTCTCTGTCCCCACATACACAAACACACAATCCTCATTGACTTGCCTGAGGACCCGAGATAAGGCAGCCTTGTGTTCAGCTGTATTAACACAAGAGCCAGGCCTGACACCCCCAACACTGGATGCAACCGCATACCTTCTCATAAAGTGAGATATGTGCATACGCAGACACACACACACACACACACACACAAAGCTAATTATGAATACTTCCAAATGAACTCTTCGCATTATAGATAGATAGATAGATAGATAGATAGATAGACAATGATGTGTATAATGACGTAAACATGGTTTATGAGGATAAACCAAATCTTCATAAACCAAATGGCTTAAAAAATTATACTAAATTGCTATTTTTTAAATAAATAATGCCAAAGGTTTTTTGTGAGGGCTAGGTTTAGGGGTGGGGTTAGGATAAGGGGTCAGAAAATTTGATTAGTGCGGCATAAAGGGCATTACGTCTTTGGAGAGTCCCTGTAAATCACATATGCGAGTATGTGTGTGTGTGTGTGTGTGTGTGTGTGGATTATATTTGTGGAACATGATGGTTGTGTCCAGTCCTCTGGGAGATGATGGATGAGATGTGATGCTTAAGACCCCTCATGCTCACAGCTTCCCTGCAGCTACAGCACTAAAACTGCATCACTCCTTCCCCTGCCTCTCCATTTACATCGCATGTGCCTGTACCTTTGTTTCTGAGTGCATTCATCTTTCTTCTTTTCGGAGAAGCTCGTACCCTTGCCACATGTCTGAGAGGCCCCTGGATGTGACAGAAATGACTTTAGCAATTAAAGGGTGCAGGAATAATTCTGATCATTGTAGTTCAGCGTCTTGCTTTGTGGGGTGCTGATAAATCCAATCATGCAGATTTAAAGATGAATGATTAGAGGCATATTTTTCTTTTCATGCACTTCATTTTTGTAAGTATAATACAGAGGAATGCTTTTCCACCACGGAACATGATATTCAGCCATTGTTATTTATTTTCTTCATTTTGACACAAAAATGGAGAATCGCTGTAGGAATAAAGTATACAGTCATTTGAAAACACACTAATATTAACAAGGGCATGCTGGGTAGCGGCGCATGTTGTCACATCATGC
>JAZGTJ010007210.1:0-23310 GCA_036877575.1 Botia almorhae
AAGTCACAGTACAAAGTAAACCGGCTCTGCGGTGCTTGGCTCTAAGCCAGAATTTTTGACTCGTGCTAGCAAATTGGGTCACAATGAGCGATGAGTTCTTGTTAGTTTCACACCCTGCCAAAAGAAACATTTTGCGGACATAATGCAAGAAATACTGGTAACGTTAGATTTAAAAAAAATTGAGTCATGCTGAACACTGATCTGTCATGTACCTTCTCAATAACTGATTTTTGTTTATATTTAATATTCATAATTATTAGTAATCTTTGTTTATATTTAATCCCCAAAAGTTACGGATTGCATCTTTAATAATGGTGTCGAAGAATACCTCAAAAATACCAAGAATACCTCAAGAATACCAAAACTCAAAACAGAGTGTCTAACATGAGAATGTTTGTTTTGGGCTGGTTGATTATAACTTCTTGTATACCAACCTTGAGGCACGAAGTAGAGACAGAGGAACCAGATAAAGTAATGTGTGGACTTCCTGTGTCGTCCGCTCAGGTGCCTGTTGTGCTTGTAATGCATCCTTCAAAGAAATAGAGAATTTGTTTGTGTAAAGAAAGCAAAGAAAAAGTATTTAAGCTAATACAATAACAGGGTGTAAAATACAGAGGCTTAATACCTCCTACTTCTGTATGTGCACCTATGGGCAGAGAAAACATTCATATGTTTTGCCTCGCTGTCCTCTGTTTTTAGTCTTCAGTGGCGTAATCGATTTTTCCTGGTCCCAAAATTGGACTGTGTGTTCATTTAGACAACATTTTAATAATTGTACCAAAACACACGATAAAATATAATTGTGTTAAGACACAATTCTCAAGATGAAAGTATTACATGTTTTTAAGCATTACAGTATCACATCATTTACAACCTCAAAATGTATAATTAGAATTTCGTGCAGTAAAGGATGATGTATTTTGCAATGCAAATAAAACAGACTGATGTAATTTGCAATGCAAAAAAAAAATAAATAAATAAAACAATGCAAAATAAAATAAAATAATGTGAGCTCTATTCAATTCAAAACCTTAGCAGGAACTGATTGGCAAAGATAATATTCATTTTGTGGTCAACTAATATGAAAATGCTGTGCATGAAATTTACCTGTTGCCAAAGGGTTGAAAGAAACTACTGTAATTTGAAAGTACAACTATTTTCAAAAATATGCAACAAGATATTTGAAACAATAACACAGTCTCTCTGTCACGCTATATCAGATTATTACGCAAATTTCATCGTGAGGAACCTCTACACAGGTGAAAGCTTTATTTCTCTGAGGTCGCTCAGGAGATCTGATGGAGATCTCAGCTGTTTCTTTAAAGTATCAACTCTGTCTCACATGTTTCTGCTAAAACTGCTTAGGAGGAATAAAGATAGAAACAAATGAGACAATCGTTAAACTATGTTAAACGAGCTGTCAAAATCAATGTAGACTGTAGCTAAAATAATCTTCAGTTCATACTAAAATCTACAAAAATTTGGACTTGATTGCACACTTGGCAAATCTGAGCTCAACCTGTGAGAGATTTGTTCTCTCAGAAGAAATAATATTTCTGTTTGCTCTCCTTTTAATTTCATTGCTTAGGGAGAAATAAGCAATTGTATCTTGAGAAGAAATAATTGAGACATTAAAGAGATCTCATCTGTGGTTTTCTTTTTCTGTGGGGCAGTTCTTTACCAATGGAACTGGTAAACTCTCCTTCAACTCCAGCAGAAGTCATACAGAATGTTATTGTCATTTTTTTGGTATGCAGATACCTGTTTCTTTCTTCCCTAGCCTTTTGAAATTTTAATACTCTTTTAATTTTCTGTAACGTGGGTGTAACAGAGAGCCAGGACAAATATGACACAAATTCCACACATAGCTGAAGGTAATAGTCACACCTGCCACACTATCTATCTATCTATCTATCTATCTATCTATCTATCTATCTATCTATCTATCTATGTCTGTAGGTATGCCTTTCTGCATACCTGATTTTACTATATATTTCTGTTGCGCATCAGCTTTGAAACTGTGTACATTTTTCAGTATCGTACATACACACATTAAACTCGTCTAACTTGCAACACAGCTGCAGTGGCGAAGTGTCGCGCTCACCTGGTGCCGTCGCGCTGCGCTGCGGGATGCACCGCGAGGACATCCTAAAGTCGCGGCTCTTTTCTCGCTCTTAACTCCGCGCCGCGTCACGTAAACCTCACCGAACCGCTGCTGGCCGACGGGCGCCTCGGCTTTCGAGAGCTCTCACAAACGGCTCGTGAAAAACAACAAAGCAAACGCAGTTGTATGTCTAGGGAAAGTAAAAGACACAACTTATTGGTTTGAAAAAATGTTGTGACACTCCCATTATTGTTATATATTCGTGTGGGATGACGCGCCTTTCTGTCACCTTTGTGACATTTCTGTCTTCCTCAATTATATATATATATATAATTATCTATCCAAACTGTGTCTTTAGACTTGGCAGTTGTGCAACGGCTGTTTTGTTATTATATTCGGATTCCCCAACTCATTCATATGGAGACCTCAGACAAGTGTCTGATGGTTTCTCTGTGCTTAAATAACCACTCTTGTCACCTATCTCTATGGTTACTCAATTAAATGTGATCAGGTGACACCTGTTCTTTCTTTTAGGCACAGCAGGGCCAGGATATGGAGTCAGATGCTTCCTGGACCCTCAGCCGTTTGTCAGCGGAGGTAATTCATGTCCATCTGTGCGTGCCTTGTGTCGGCCCCTCAGGGTCTCAGTCATTTCTCTGGGGGTCAGGCACCTTCCCTGTCTGCAGGATTTCTTAATAACCTCACACAGACAGCTCAGATATTCCATGACTAGCTGCTGTTATTAAATAGTGTGTTTTTCACCTGACTACACGTAATGCATGTCAGGGGTAAAAAGATGGGAGAGGGATCTTGCCCGACCATTTTGGCAAAAACAGTTTAAAAAAGGAATTGTAAATAATGTTAAATGAGAATATGATGGTTACTCCTTCTCATATAATGAAAATGATTGAGGACTGGGGCTCCCGGCTTCCAAAATGTTACAAAACAACAATAACGTCAATAATAATAATAATAATCATATTCAATGTGTTCAACTTTGCAAGCAACACCTTTGTTTGGGCAACAGACTGTCTTTATTCACTGATATCAAAGTTTTATATCTGGGTGAGTAAATGATAGTTTCTGTTTTTAGGTGAACTATTTGTTGGTGGTTAGGTTTGGGGAAACCCTCGTATCCCACGTAATCTTGTAACATTCAAAATGTTAGAAATGTAAAGACCACAGTGTCTATGTCTGTGATAAATGATGTACAGAGGCGTGCAGACCAGTTTAACATCTCTTTCCTGCCCCTGTTAGCTTTTTTTGCAGTGGCTCACACAAAGAAACCAGTGAAAATGTTGTTTCTTTCATGAGGGGACTGGGTTGGGGTGCCTTGGGCCTTATTTATTTATTTTGTGTACGTTAATATCATAATCTTAAATGTATGTGCCTGTTGACATTGGCCTGTTTTGGTTTAAATCGAATCACTGCAATACGTGTAAATATGGAGAAAAATCTTCTTTAATTTGAATATCTTCCAAAGAATATCTTGTGCGTTTCGATGGAAGCATCTGTATTTTTGTACAAACTTACAATGGTCACATCACATTTATTTGACTAAAATCTCAAATAAATGAAATCCTAAAACACGCTGTTATTTTTCCATTCTATTCTATTTTATTTTATATAATAGAAAAAAATTATATTCATTATATTTTGAATTTTGCATTTTCAATGTGAAAAATTAGGAAGGCATTGTATGTAGTGTGTAGCAGGTGTGATGTATTATGAACAGAAGCGTGAGTATTGAATGATGTCTTTTTAAGACTTCCTCCAGGTAGAGACTGGCGCTCCGACAGAATCTGTTTCTGTGGTTACGGATCAACGCAGACGAAACGGACAAAAGGAGTGCTGATGCATTTCCCTCTCGCTCCTGCCATTTCTGCTGACAAATCTATGCATTGATAACGCCCTTAACCATTTGGTCTCTGTCTTTTAGGTACAACAGCGGTAAAACATCGTTACTGTAAAACAGTGAGCTGCACAAACAGAATTAAGTTATGCTGGTTATAGTGGCATGCCCTTCTATATCTTCAGGCTATATGTTATATAATCTCTGCTCATGATCAGTCTCGGTGGTACCGATTAGATCCCTCCCACAGGACTATAGTTTAGATCTGTATGACTGGCAGAAGGAATTATGTCATGTAAAACACAATACAAAGTTTTTTGTAATATTTGTTTTAAAGATGGGAAAACGCCCCTTTTCTAACTCGCTAAATGTACACACACAGTTAACACACACACATCTAAATCTAAATGGGGACATACCACAGACCTCTATTGTTTTATATTCAGCTAATTGTTATTACTATAGACTAACACAAATCCTAACAGAGATAACATTTACTTACTGTATCTAAATGGAACAATGCCACAGACGTCTTCTGTTTTACACACATATAATGTATATTTCTAACCCTAATTGCATTTTTACAATTACAAAAAAATTTATTTACTATTTTATAGCGTTTTTACAAAAGAGGATGTCCCCAAAATGAGATTTTGCTGACGTTTGGGTACACACACGTACTGCTGCATTAATGAATCCTTTACTAATGGCATTGACAGTCAAGCAATTTTCAGAGCTCTCTACGCTAAAGACGTCATTGAGAATCCGAGCGCTTTTAACGTGTCGCTGAGGTTCATGTTACATTATGGGAGTCCATCACAATTATATCTTCACACTCGCTTCTGCGTGTGTGTGTGTGCGTGTGTGTTACTCTGGTTACAATTTAACGCTATTACATATTACAACTTCATGTGCCGCTGTTTCACGCATTTTCCCCGTTAACAATATTTACGTGATCAAATCTGTCGTAATGTAATAGAATTAACCACTAGATGGCAGCCGGGTGCAATATTGAAAATAGAGCGGAACAATGTATCCTGTTTGCTGACTCAATTTGAAAGGCATTATTACACGAACAAATGATGCAAGACAAACAGAACCGTTCTCGTTCAGTTTCAACCTCTTTTAATGTTTATTCTTTTGAAATTTATATAAACAGATAAAAAAAACAACAACAATCGTCTCCTCCAGAGGCAAATCATTTAATATGTTTGTCGAGTTGGTGTGTGTGTGTGTGTGTGTGTGTGTGTATAAGCCAGTGTGGGTGGATGTTTGTTCAGTCTTTCCACTGGCTTTTGACATCTTCAAAGGGCCTGGTGCCAATACAGCTTCACAGCAATTATATTTGGACTGAATCAAACAGCGGAGGTGTACAAACGAGCTGGAATGATGCAAGCCTGAGTGTATCAGTATGAAAACAGAGGTATGTGAAGGAGTTTGCACTGACTGTTCATATCCAGCAGATTTCACAGGAACGAGGACTGGCAAGAGAGTGAAATTCACACATTAACTTCTGTGTTAATTCTGTGTTTATGACATTTCCATTACACACTTTCAAATACAGTCGAGTACAGCGACATAGCACAGTTCATCTAGCCATAATAAAACAACACTGGTCAAAATGAAGCTGTCCAACCAGACAGAGAGAAAGACGGACAGACAGACAGATAGGTGGATGGATCCCAGCTAACAGGAAATGTTTTCAGAATATTGGCTAACATTCTTTAAAAGTTCTCAAAAATCACTTCATTGTTTTGTGTCATCGGCTAATGTTCTGAAAACAGTGTAACATAAATAGATGTTTAAAGACGTGTAACCACACAATAACATTGATGCAGCGTGTATAAAACGTTTGACGTTCTGACGTTTTTGCTACTTCATGGAAACCTTTGGAAAAACATTAGGGTTCCTACAAATTGTGAGCTTGGACTGATGGATGCATGGATGGATGGATGGATGGATAGATTGATGGATGGATGCATGGATGGACTGATGGATGGTTGGATAGATTAATGGATGCATGGATGAATGCATGGATAGATGGATGGATGGATGGATTGATGGATGGATGCATGGATGGACTGATGGATGGTTGGATAGATTAATGGATGCATGGATGAATGCATGGATAGATGGATGGATGGATTGATGGATGGATGCATGGATAGATTGATGGATTGATGGATGGATGGATGGATGGATGCATGGATGAATGAATGGATGGACTGATGGATGGAGGGATGGATTGATGAAAGGATGGATGCATGGATGGATGGATTGATGGAGGGATGGATGAATTGATGAAAGGATGGATGTATAGATGCATGGATAAATTGATGGATAGATGGATGGATAGATGCATGGATGAATGGGGGCTACTATTAACTCTTAGGGGCTGAACGTGCACCGCAGACAGAATACATGTGGATTACATTTAGAGAGCCAGACTGAGAGATCAGTCTGTGCTCTGTTTACTGTACTGAAATCACTGTACTGCTGCAGTCAGTTTGCTGGTCTGAGACCACTCAGATCCCACAACACACTAATGAAATTGCTGAAAACATTTTAAGCACTGTACTTACATCAGGCTGAACAAGTATTATGGATCAGCAGACCTGCAGCGAGAGACTGCAGCACTGTAATATACAGGAGCAGATTTAATTAGCTATATAGGTGTGTCTGTACACCCATTCAAAGTGCTTATCCTTACGCCTGCGTGTGTTTTCCCTGTGCAGCGATACAGTAATGCATTACGAGGGGGATTTGAACAGGTAAAGAGCAGCTTTTAAATGGGGACTGATTAAAAATCAACTAGCTGTACAGCTGCCACATTAGCGGTGTATTTGAGTGGATTTATATGCATGTGTCCAATCACGTCTGTTGTCCAATGTTTATTCCTGTGAAATCTGCAATGAATCCCCTCCTATTCTGCCCCTTACAGTACAGACATCAGAAGTGTACGTTATCTCATGCCCGCAATAGACAATAAAATGGACAAGAGATCAATGTTATCTCCCCTCCATGAAAATCGAACTTCTTTGTTTTCATTTCTGCAACACTGCACTGCCTAGCCCCGCCCACTGTGAAATCTGATAGGTCCGACATCCTGTTCCACATAACGGTACATGAAACACAAATACCTCCCGATTAGCCGTCATGCAACGGTTTCACGGTTAATGTAGACAGACGCAGATTGCTCATCGCTGTAAACCTGTCAGCAAAGACGTTCACACTTCACTCGTGTTCCTGACCGAGAGAAAAAATAGAGATTTAAACATATAAATGGGCAAAAGGTGAGTGATTTACTGAGTAAATAACTCCAGGGATACAGTGAGGGTCGGGGCTAAGGGGGATAACATTTGACCTCATGCTTGATTTGACATCAGTTCCCTGCAAACATACTCCACAAGTTCTCTCAAAGTTATCAAAAAACATTCTCGCAGTAATGTTAGTAGAATGTTTTTATAACATCACACATCACATTTCAAAAATGTTATTCTTTAGTTGTTAGTGGAATGTTGTAAAAATGTTACAGAAATACAAAACTTTAAGTAATGTTCCTGAAACCAAGCAATAATGTTAATACAAAGTCTAAAAAACTGGAACTTTTCATATAACATTTTTAACATTTTTGTTCATTGATGGAAATGTTAAGGAAACATTCTTACAATCTACAATCGCCAAGTGGGTTGTCTTTTATCGGCTAACTGCTGCTTTCCTGCGGTCTCCCTCTATCTCTCTGTTTCTCCCCTGTTCTCAATCTCACAGTATGTCCTTTTTTAAAGCCTCTTGCACGCAGAGGGCAACAGAGGTGAAAATGAAGGGACTCTGGCTTATGCATATTGATAAGAAGCGTCACGGCCTTGTCTGTGACAAGGTGATTTTCAGCATTTTTGGAGGCAAACAAAATAATATGCTTCTAAAGATTAGGCTCCACGCTGCGGTGCGACTTAATTGGTAACCAATACCCTTATTGAACTTCGGGGGGGTGAGAAATTATACGCAAACAATGCAACTCAAGTGTGATCAGGGTTACCATGGAAGCACAACACAGCATACCATCCTGTCAGCAGGGAGTCTTGTCACCCTGTATCTGTTTTCCTCCCCCCCATTCTGTTCTTTCCTGTCTCCCTCCATTTTTATCTCCTCTGTACATCCTTTTATGAAAGATAAGCTTTTAATGCCTCTGAGACATGTACCTGGTCAGGGGGGGGAGACCACCATGGTCAGTGGTGAACAGTAATGGATGGAGATATCCTCAACCTGGTGATCTTCAAGCACTGTAGGTTTTCAATACCATTAACCCCCAGAGACGAATATACGCTCTCATTAAACCTTCTCGTCTCTGAGAAAAGATGACTTCAGGTGCATTAAACACAATGGCTCTCTGCAGATATGAATATGGCTGCTCGGTCTTTAGCTTAGTGTCCCCTAAATGTCTCGTTACGACGGGTTCCAGAGGCATTACACGTCTCTACTGACGCATTATTAAAGCTAGAGCTTGTTAGGGTTAATTTTCATCCACCGCTGCATAACTGCAGATCAGAAGAGCCCCCCCTCTGACTGTCTGCAACTGTGTAGCAATGTAGTTCATCTGGCTTCTCTCTCTCTCTCTCTCTCTCACTATGAGCACGAGTTCTGCAAAACCTGCACACGGCTTTAATCATTAAAACAGAGCCTATCTACAATGGCTTAACTTCAAACAAGCTTTGCTTTAAAATGCGGGCTTGTTTATGCTAAAGTACGCCCATAGAGTAAGAGGAACCGGAAGCCCAGCTGCACAGTGGCTAACTTATATCTCAGGCCTCCCACTGCCACCCCCTGGGGGTGTTGTGGTTTGTTGTCTCATCTACATTCTCAAGGCGACCTCAAAGTGGTCAGACGGTGGTAATCTGATCGACCACACGCGTGCTGTCCACCATCTCCACACACTCGATCTCTTCCCTGTTTTCTGCATTCTTTCTTTCCCTCCGATTCTTCTTGGAGGGAGGCAGGAAGGTTAGCAGGACTGGGAGGATGGCCAAACAGTGGAAGGCCGTGATGACGGCGGTGAGGAAGAGGCACCTGAAGAGTGTGCGGGTGAGGTTAGAGGGCACAGCGGCTAGAGGGAGCAAAGCCGCCCCATAACACAAGTAGCTCTGAAGGGCTGGAACACCATGTCGCTCCAGAGCAAGTTTTACCCAGCGCGTACGGGTAGATTCCCGGCCTAGAGCGAACGCTGATACCAGCGGAGCGCTGGAGTCCACAGCGTAGTTCACACCGTAGATCAGACACAGCACGGAGACGCAGTCCAACTCTACCCGCCAAAGGGTCATGAAACCCACCAGCCCGAACTCAACGGAGGCTACCGTCACAGTCAGCCAGGCATTCACCAGTGGGTCAGCTGCCAAAAAGGTGGAAAAAAATAGCAGAAAGAGTGCAGCAATGCACGAGTTCTTCAGCGGCGCACCAACCGATGAGGCATAACGGTCCATGTACACAAAGGACGGGTTGAAGATGATGAACTTCACCCTGGAGGTCAACGACAACTTCCTCAGGGTGTCCAGCAGGATCGACATCTCCTCTCGTTTGTTTTCCGTCGTCTTGGCCACCAGAAACATACGCGAAGCCACCACGTCGAATTCTCCGTCCGTGCGCTTGGCGAAGATGATGTCATCCGAGAAGTGCACGTAGCGAGGTTGACGAAGAAATCCAGATCGCAGCCGTTCCGTGAAATTGCTGCGCGACAGGCTAGTAGTAATGTTCAGACCGTGAAGGTAGTTGAGGTAACTCTCGAACCAGGAGATACGTTCAAATCCTTTGGTGTACTCTAGTAAGTCTTCTTGCACACTGGTGTTCCAATACTCAATGGACTCGTAGATGTAGAAGCCAATCACGGGACTGTAACTGCTAAAATACCGCTGTTGTGCACGGGTGTACGCTATAGTGCTTGTTTCCGTGGCAACCACATTACTAAGATCTGACCCCTCGCTGACCTGAAGGTAGCCCATGAGGGCGAAGGACACGTAGACCAAGTAGAAAAGAACCACGAATGGCTTAACGTAGGTGTTGGTGATCCAGTCACAGTAGTACCGCTTCATGAAGGCTACAAGAAGGTGACTCTCATAAGCACGCAGAGGTCCGGCTTCTGCCGCCTCCTCGTTGTAATGCGTGTACATGAGAAACCGATACCAAGCCGGTTTCTGCTGCAGTAACTCGGGCTTCGGGACGCGCCTGCAGAACAGACTGTGGCGGTAGTTGTTTTCCAGGTAGCCGGCAAACACGAGGTTGGAACCGTAGAAGGTGAGGATGTAGAGGTAGTTGAAGATCACTGAGATGCAAGCATTTCGACAGAAGAGACGCACAGCCTCAATGTTTGTAAATGGACTCGCCCCAATGCCGAACGTGACCACGTGCAAAGCTGTACTGGCTGTGAACGGCAGCATACAGTCTGAGAACGCGGCTGCAACGCGCTCCTTCACGTGCTGGTCCTCACGAGTGCGTCGCCAGGACGACAGCATTTCAAATGTGCCAAACAAACCATGACCTGAAAGAGATGAAGAGAGAAAATACTCCTGTTCAGTGATTGGTCAAACAGAAATGCAACAAATGCTAAACGCAAGCCCAACTAACAGGGAATGTTCTCCGAACGTTGGCTAGTGTTCTCTAAAAGTTCTCTCAACGTTTCTTGAAACGGTCTTGCAGTAACATTAGTAGAACGTTTTCTTAATGATATATATATTATACCCAAAACGTCATTCTTAAGTTGTTGGTGAAACGTTTAAAAAACGTTACAAAATGAACGTTTGAATAACGTTCTTATAGCAAGCAACGTTACTTGAACATGCACGTTCCTAGAATATGAAAAATTGTATAACAAAAATGAAAAATAAAATACATGTAGAAAATGTTTACAATTTTTACAAACAAACAATAATGTTTCCAGAACGTTCAAAAGAACATTTTTACATTGTGTTAACTTCAGGGAAACCCGAAATTGTTCAGCCCTGAATGGTCTGTCTATACTAGTGCTTGAAATAATTTTAGCAAGCATCTCTTTCAAGTGACATAAACGGCTGCTGGGAAAACAGAGGATGTAATTAATTGACTAAAATGGTGACAAGACTCCGCAGCTGCAGTGTAACAATGGATGTGAGAGGAAAACAGAAGCTCTATTTGTCCTTTTTGCCACTGCTTTTCTGAATGAAGCTTACTATAGAGAACGCATGTTGTAGCATGTGTACACCCATCATTTAAAGGTACTGCGAGCTATGCTAGCTGTCCTAGAATGACAGATTAGCCACTGCATTAGACACGCCCCTTTTTCTAAAACCCCGCCCAACCAAAGCCTTTGCTCAAATGCTCAGACGTCTTTGTCATCAGAACTGCAGCAGGGAAAAAATATCGCCAGCAAGAAAAATCAAATAAACCAAAATCAATTTTTTTAATTAAATTGATTTAAATTAAGTCATATATTTTATTTCGGCCTACAGGAAAGCGTCATGATTTCACAAGCAGATTTAATTTACTTTAAAAGGTCTAATTTACTTTAAAATCCATCGAAGTACGGGAAGGAGTTAGTCTGAGCAAACGAAAACCCTCGGTCAACACCGACTCTGTTTACAGAGTGTGACTAACTATAGTCTTCTCTCTTCTCCATCACACAGCTGATGAGTAGTGCTGCGAAAAAATCTCACACACACACGATGGCCACATGTCATGCAAAATTGATCTTAGAAGAAGAGAAAACCCTGCGAGTGTGAGGTGGGCTGGCAGCTCTTGTAGCCTTGGGAATTTTCAGAAGCCAAAGACATTAGGCAAACTGGGTCAGGCTACTTTTAAAGGTTCCAATGAGAGGATCTGGGGTCATACGAGTGAACATAAAGTTCAGTCTTTAAATCTCTCATCACACTCTTAACACAACAACATATTTGATTTTTTATAGCTGCAATTCGTAACTTCCCTCTCTCTGTCGCCACCTCTGTTTGAAACCTAACATTACAGGTTACTTAACGCTTAAGTAACTTTTCTTTTCATAAACGTAGGTCAAATGAAGACAATTAGACATTTCCTGAGAAATTGGAACTGAAAACTCAAATTATAAATTGTGAATCGGGGTAACACATATCAGATTTTTGTTCATTTTGAACGAAAAAACGTTTACAGCTTTAAATTTATAAGTGAGTGCCTACACAGTTTTTGCTCTTTTTATTTCAACATGTTTTCCTCTCTCTCTTTCTACGCGATGCTCTCGTGCAGGCCGGGTGAGCAGATGGCTCACCTACAGGGTTGCCACGGCATCAGTGACTCATCATTTATGACGGAGGTTCCCTCAGTCCGATGTCACCACTACTGCCTCCTACGCTGACCTGGGAACTGTGCCTGGCACAATAGTGAGCAGAGTGACCAGACCACACTGACCTGAGGTCATGGCATCACCGATTAGACTCAAGTGCACTGATTTTGGGCAGGGTCAGAGGTAACAAATTGAATAATGGGCAGAAAAAGTTGCTTGTTGCTGAATGGAACAATCAAGAGGAGAGAGCAAAAGATCAAGAGAAAGTAAACAAGAGACTGTGATTTCTATTTTTGTGCTGTTTTCCCCCTCGTTATTTTATCAGTAGCATTGCACAATGAGGTTCCATTTGTTAACATTAGTTAACTACGTTATTTAACATGAACTAACAATCATTATTATTCATAGTTAATGTTAACCGCAACATTTACTAATACATTTTAAAATCCAAAGTTATATCTATTAGCAGTAATTAGCAGTGAACTAGCATGTTGGCTAATGCATTAACTAATGGAACCATATTGTAAAGTGTTGTTTTATTTTTATCAGTTTTTACAGGCTTTCTCTTTTGTCATTTGACACTTCACTAAAAGAACCATTTTGCTTGTGACTTTCAGTCTTGGATCAGTTCAGTCTTTTATTTTCACTTCTCTTTTTATTTCATATTTATTTGTTTTATCTTCAAATTAAGGAACAGTTAAACAATCAGAACGTCTAAGACACATGAATAAGCATCTCCCTAGCTTATCTCACAGGACCTGACACAATAGTGTATTTCTCATCATAACATCTCAACAATTATGTCCTTTGTTGTCTCCTCCCTTCATCTCTCCATCATCATCAGAGGACTGTCACATGACCCCAGCTGAATGCTAATGTCATTGTAATGGAATTTGTTTTTAATAAGAGGCCAATGGCTTACAGAGATAGGGTCTCTTGTTTTGTCAGACATCTGTAATGCAATAACGTAATCTCTGAACTCTTTTCAGCTCTATAAAAGCAGCCTGGACGAACCTAAATGCTACAACACTGGACAGCTTTAGCAGGTCCCATATTTACCGGCAAGAACCTGCAGAAGAGCTGCAAGGAGATTCTGTCTCACTCTGGCTGCGACTGGAAACCAGCCGGGAGAATTCTGAGACTGGCACGGTTGGCAAGGATGGGACCGATCTGTACCCAGCTAATTGGGAACGTTCTCAGAACGTTGGCTAACATTCTCTAAAAGTTCTGTTATTGTTCCCGAAAGCAATAACAATCCTGAAAGCAATAACAATAAAACAATGTCTAACAAACGGAATTTTAGCGCATTCCTGGAATATTCTAAATAACACTTTTATGTTTTTGTCATTTAATGGAAAGGTTAGGGAAACGTTCTTACAATCTGAAAATTGTTTGTTGGGTAGAAGCTTTATGACATAAAGGACAGACATTGGGGTTAAAGAATTAAAAACACAACAGTAATTTTGCGCAGCAGGTGGCCGGGGGTCAATCTAAACATAAACACAGACAGCCTTCAAAATATGCATCCCCCCCGCTGTCCATTTTCCATTTTTGTCTTTTGATTTCTCTTACGTTCCCACCCAGCCTGTTTTTTTCCCTTAATGTTGCAGTCAACAGAAACCTCCTCCCACGCAAAACGCTAATTACCGTGTGTGAGGGATGGCCAACCAGAGCGAGAGAACGCAACAGAGATGGATGTGAATTGTCAGGATACACGTGTGTTTGTAATTAGTCGCAAGAAATCTGCCGGCGCGTGAAACTGCTCTGCGAGCGCGCAGTTGATTCATGCGCCCAGAATGGCTCAGAGTCAGAACACAAAAGACGAGGATGGAATTCCGTAAAATGTCTGTTGGGTTCTATCAGGAATTCCTTTGATGTAGAGCGTTCAATTTTTAATGACGCACCTTAAGCGCGGTGTGCAGGAAAAGCAGTCGGTCAATAGGTGCGCTCATTTACTCCGAGACATCTAAGCTGTACCCAGCTAACAGTTTTAGGTTGTAAGAACATTTCCATTAAGTAACAAAAACGTTAAAAATTGTATTTTGAAAGTTCTAGGAATGTTCAAAATGTCCAGTTTTTAGACATTGCATTAACATTATTGCTTGGCTATAGGACTATATAAAAATATTCCGTAACATTTTTACAATGATCCGCTATTAACTTAAGAATAATGTTTTTGATATATAAAGTATAACATTTTTAATAACTTTTTAGAGAATGATACCCAACGTTCTAAGAATGTTCCCTGTTAGCTCAGTAGGAACACAAACAGTCACAGACACTAATATATTAATATATTATATATATTATATAAATTAAAAAACAATTGAATGAAATGAATATGAAAACAACTGAATGAGATTACAGTTGAAATGGCATTTTTGGATCAGGCAAAGACAGAAGTTTGAAAACTCTTACCCAACATGACGAAAGGAATGCCGAGGTATGTCGAATTGTATTTTGCACCCGTGAGGTTGAAGATCCCCGCAGAGGTGAGCGTAGCAAGGCTGATGGTCACCAGGGCCAGCAGGCCCAGCCAGGGTTTAGTCCGCACGCAGTCCCGCATCGAGCAGCAAAGCATGGCTAGCGAGAGACAAACAGCCAGGCTGAAGAGCAGCGGCCGCTCTGATACCCGGCTGGTCCTCTGGAAGTCCCTTTGCAGAGAGGAGGAGGTAAAAGGATACAGGCCCAGCTCCGGGTGAGCCATTCCAAAGTTTTCCAGCTCCCTGCAAAACAGCAGCTCCCAATGGGCCGCCACCACCTCATTCAGCGGGCTGACCGCTTGCAGGTAGTACGTGAGCTGAAGGGCTCGAGCGGAACGCACCCCATCTCTCCCTCCGCCCGTCTGGACACCACCCAGCTGGTGCCCGATGTACGCCTCCCGGCCATCTTTGAGTCTGGTGATGGGGTAACGCAGAGAAGGAACAGACCTGTTGGATGCCCGTGCTGACCGCATCTCCTCGAGAACACGCAGGATGTCGTCCACAATGCAGTTCTTGCTGTCATCCAGCAGGCAAAGGTGGGCAAAGGTGTAGTTGAAGCCCAGCATGGGGACCTGGATCTGAGTGATAGTGTTGTGTAGCTTGGGTTTGAGGGGTGGAGGGATAAAGAGAAACATCTTATTAATAATTACAAGTAACTGATACACCTGAATGAGTCAATAACAGTACTGTATATACAGTAATACTATATAGAAAAATTATAATGCACAATTGATACTATATAGATACTATATAGATACTATACAGACCGTTACTACTTTATCTAACCCCAAAAAACTGTTTTTGGGTTAGTCTAAGTGATCTGGCTGATTCATTCATATTAAACATTATTTTTGTATTAAAAATATAATGCCTAATGTTTTATATATATCCTAAACAATCAGGCAGACAGACAAAGAGTGTTAAAAAACTTTGAGTAATTATGTCAACATGTTAAAGCGTTTAGTTGCAAAAGCCCTGTTGCCAGGCAACAAGAAAGCATGTCATTGCCAGGAAGAGTTGGCCAACAGTTCAACAGCTCTGTTTCCTGTTAAAACGCACTCCAGGACCAACAAAACATCAAAGAAAACCTTCCCGAGTTTCTTTCCCGGCGACCCCCGCAAGCACAAGATTGATCGTCCTCTAAGGTCGGTCTCTCCACATCGTTAATGTCAGAGTGATTAGACCGTGTCCGTCTTGGAACCACCAAGAAAGCTGCGGTCAATTCCCTCCTCCGGCCTTCTTAAGGAGCAACGAAATGTCAGACACCAGAGAGGCCTCTAATTGCTCAAGCTTCATTATTAACCCTTGATTGGGACCAGAGCTTGACATCGGCATGCCCACAGTCTCTGACCTAAACGGGCACTGCAAACGAGCTGTCTGCCCTTCTCACAGACCACAGAAACAACTCTATATATTATACTGAATGTGATCAGCTGAAATCCTCGAACCATGATTTTTCCTCAGGTGGAGATCAGATCTTGGCATGCACAACTGACACAACCTCCCTCCCAAAAGCTGGTTTATTACTGATACAGCGTACAAGGTTACAGCGAGACCTGCTGTGTTATGACGCGGAGTGAATATAAAGAAGGTTTCTATTTCTGGTTTATAGAAAACTATAATAATGAGAACATCGTAAAAACTGGATAGCGCTCACAGCTCGGGCTTATATTAGTTTAATAAAATTCAGCCGAACGATTTCTACAGAATCTGAACGTGACACGTACCGCTTGTAAGTACTTTTCTTTTAAAATGGTGTTTACCTGCAAAAGTTTGGAGTTAAAATAGTGTTTACCTACAGTTTAGAGTTACTGAATGATACAGTAGGTCACGGACTAACTTTTTGAGTTGTGCTGTCCCCGAAATATTTCTAATAGAAAAAAATGACTATGAGACGATATCTTTCCTTTAAACATAGCCTACATATAATAAGATAAGTGAATTCAAATGATAATACTCCTATTAGGAAGTTAAATGATTTATTTGATTTTTAAAGCAAATCAGTTTGTCAGGATTATTAAACTGTGACACCACGACTGTGTGGACGGCGATAAGCATAAGAGACGAAAAGTACGGGTGTGATCTCATTAAATACGTTACACGGGTTCACAGTCATGTGAAAAGCCTCTATAATTCAACAACGAGACGGATTTTAGTTTGATATTAATATATTTATAAAAACCTAGCACATATCACACGTTTAATGAGTTTAATCTCAGAAACTGAAGGAGGTAGATGAAGCCTGAAGGGAAAACGTACATAAACTAAATATTTATTTGTGGATCCTATAACAATACCGTAACCGTTCGTACTGTGCGTCACACCCAGTGGAACATCACACCCAGTGGAACCCTGCTCACCTTCAGCACAGAATTGACGTGGTGAGGGTCCAACACACTCCCTCTGCGCGAGGTCACGATGACCCGGCCATATCTGCCGGGTGTCTGCAAGTCCGAGTACAGCGTGTGTTTGGACCTGTTCACTGGAAACAAACTATCTACCAAGTTTCCTTCGATCTTCGCCAGGCTGTGCTTGGGAGCCAACAGGTATTCCACGTTTTCCTCTATGCGGTATCTGCTGAAGCTCGCGCCGAGGAGGATGGAGATCAGCACGGGTGCGGAGGCGAAAAACACCGGATGATTGGCGATAAAGTGGCCCAGTTTGTGGAAAGACGTCCTGAGCCCTTCGTGCAAGACTTGTCGCAACATCCTAAAATGCAGCAACAGCGCGAGGGCGAGGAACAATGTGCGGGTCGCGAGCCTCTCCCACCGCCTGGTCACAAGCATCAGAGATCCGGACCATCAATGGTTCAACCCACGCAGCTGGATCACCGAAACGATGTGATGAGTCAAATCAGGTCCGTTCGGGTCAGATTGTTGGTGTTGTATTTACTTTCCTGCTATATAAAACCAGAAAAGGCGGAATATGAACGAACTGAGAAGCGCAATGTGCTAACAGCGGCCACTTTATTACTGTTGCATTCATAACAAGCAGCGGAGAATGACATATTACCAGTCACGTCTTTGCAGTTGCGTGCCAGAGTCAGACCCGTAAACCGCATTATCACGAATGCGTCGTGGGTCCCAGGGTCAGTTCTAACCGCCAGAATCACTTTTCCCTTTAAACGTCTCAAGAGCAGCACATAAGCGTCTTTAAAGAAGCCAGGAGTGAAGTTGATATCACTGAATCTGTTCAGCACATGTCGTTTATTATACAGTACGCTTATAGTCAACAGTGGAGTGGTCACACACGCCTCACTTCGTGCGACCAGTTTAAAATGCACAAATACAGTTTTGTATATTCCATCATCTATGAGATGTATATATCATGACTTCATAAGCTGTGGGTTCAATTCAGCACCGCGCCTAGCACCACGGCTGTCCGCTATTACCAGTGTAGAAACAGGAATCGCCAACACCGACCTGCGGTGCAGAATGCGTGCGGGCTCCGCGCTGTTCCAGCTCGCTCACTTGTGGGCATTTCTCTACCGGCAAAGCCAAGATTTAAGTCCTTAAGGCATTTGTTGTCCAGAAGACACGAGAAAGCGTCAAACAAACGGTTTACAAACGTAGGCGACGCGACACTGAATTGCCCGATTACAGAGCTGATTCATAAGTTGCAGTTTTCCGCGGAGCCGGCCGGTGAATGATGCCTCGCCTCGCGCCGTGTCGCTCTATGGGATAATGCGCGCAAGCGGTGGAGGAGTGCGGATAATAGGTACAACCCCCCCCCCCCCAAACACACACACACACCTACACCAAACCTAACCTACTCAGAGGTATCAGCTGGCCGAAATGCAATGGTTTTCTGATCGGTCAGTTAAGGTTGGACCAAACAATATACAGAGATTATAGTTTCTTAACACCTATAGGCTGTTCACACAGTGGGTATTTGTGTTTAAAAACCATATTTACTAACTGGAGTGACTCGATTTGTCATTTTCATAGAACCATTATTAAATAAACCCATGTCACAGACATGGTGTTGACGCATGTATTAATTACCTGCCTATTGTATTTTATGTGATAAATACATTTGTACCCTCATATCACCATATTTATACGTTATATTACCCTGGCATTACGTTTCAAAAACACTTGTGGGCTTTTGATGGAGCTGCTGACTGTAAATCTCTGTGTACCGTAATTCTTTCGGCCCATTTACAACTCCTGCGATAACCATAACGACTGTACCCATAGCGACAGTGACCACAGTAAATATCAAAGGTGTGTCAAATGTGATAAGACGGCTATTGCAACGCGCCTTGTAGGTGAGGCTGCTGGGTGTCTGTCCATGGTGCTGAATCAAGTTCTAAATACTCTGATTTTGCTCCATCAACTTAAATTCAGAACCACGGACAGAGACAAACGTCAACTTCAGCGGCAAGTCTGTTAAGAAATTAACCTTTCATGAAAGAATGGTAGATATCTGAAGATCTTTGACTCACATATATATTTACCATAATAAACGTCCTCTCCAGTTTTATTAGAGATAAATTCCCATCTTCTTCCTGAAATTTACACCACTTTTTTCATGTAAGGTAGCCAATCAGAATGACCCCTATGGTTTAAAAAACACACACATATTGTAAATCACACAAGTGCCCTGTTTGATGCTCATGTTTGTTTTTGTACATCGAGATCAAAGAAAGCAATGAATTAATGGTGGCATTGCAGTTACAGACGTAAATTACATTTGACATTTTTCGAATCGAACACACAATCTTTTGCACTGCCTTTTAAGCAACAAGACTTAGGAACGTAGCAGATTTGCCACAAAAAAAATGCTAAAACTTTGTCTTTCTCCAAAAATGGGAAATGACAATATACATAACATGGTTACATAACAGACAAGCCCCAAACTCTTCTCAACGCATATTTAGAGAAAGTTCGCTCATGACCAGAGTTACAGTGACTCAGCTCACCATAAAACTCTCAGGCAGACTCTGGTACACAATTCATTTAATAAAGCTAGCACAGTCTGCTGAAAACAGAGGCATGTCTGCGGACATACCCATGCATATCTGTATTCCTTCTGCCTGCTGCTCTGCACATTATTCACTCTTTCTTTTACTGTTGTATATACAAATTAGACAAACGGTGTGCGACTGTGTGATCAACTGAAAGTCACAAAAGTGAAGCTCCCCAACATGAAACCTAAATGGACATCCGTTTGTCTTCCTTGTTATAACCTTTGACTTATGCCGGAGACACAAAAGCGGAGCTTGTAACGCTCATCAGTGTTTTATATGGTTATTGCCATGGTAACCGTTGCTGATACATCCATGCTTTGCCATATTGCTCCAGCACACTGACAAAGAGTGGTTTCCATGGTTACAGCTTTGGGGCATCATTGTGACTTCACAGCTGAAAGTGCTGGTTGTGTTTAGTGTCAGTGATTCATGCTTAAGTGCATGTCTCAGATTTCGCATGTTTTCATGCATGCTTTAAACCTCATGAGATGTGCAGACCTTGAAGAAAATGACCTGCATGAAAAGTCAACTTCCAACTGAATATTATTTTTTAATTTTTTGCCTTTCTTTGCAACCCTGTTAACAAAATATAGAACACAAATTCAGCTGTCACTTCATGGGGGGTAGCTAGTTTGGGACCACATGCTGGTTTGGGATCAAATGCTGGTTTGTACATATTGATAGTTTACTAGTTCCTCCATGTTGTAGAAAGGATCCAAATGGTTTTATTTCATGGGTTTTTAAAAATGTCATTTTTAATAGGTATATAAATATTTTATGCACCAAATAAATGGTAAATAAAACACATTGTTTACAATTCATTGAATATAAATGTAACATTTAACATAAAACATTTATGAGGTTAGGATGGGATGTGTCCCTATAGCGCTTCAAATTAATTGGATACTAAAATGTACCACGAAATGTTACCTAACTCCCTGCATTATGGCTTTCGGGTCTACAAATGGGAAAATGTATTCATGTATTAATTTATTTCATACTGCACCTGCAGTGTAGACCGCAGAACTAGCCGACACAAAAAAAGAGAAAAAGTCCATGAAATTGTATTATGGAAAAGAGAGAGAGGAGGTTTGTTACCATAAAGAGGTAAAGCAGATAGTCTTTCATAAAGATGTGTCTGGCTGTTTGATTTCATCAAGTAGAAACAGGGAGGGAAAACTATGAGAGAACTATGAGGGAAATTGATCTTTCTTGGAAAGAGTCAACGATCTCACTTGAGCTTAAAGGAAACCTGGAAAGAATGAAGCTCAGCCGGCGCCCTGTGCTGGGAAGCCTGGGAAAGTGTGTGTGAGGGGGAGGAAGAGGAAACCTGGAAAAAGAGGAGAGGAGAACGAGGGACTGAGTGATCAGGGAAGAGTCACAGCAAGAGAAAGAAAGAGAGAGAATGTGAGCTGAATATATTTATTTAATTTTCCTCAACCTAATCTTTACCCTCATTTTACTTCAGACATTAATTGCAACAAAAAACGGTTGTAATTTTCCATTTTCCAGTAAAAATGTCTAAACTTCGTTCAAACAAGATTTGAGAAACAAAACTGTGTAATGAGCATTATTTTAAAACAGTTACATTTTCCATTTCCAAACGCTTTTCTCATTTTAAACATAAACCTCATCACGACAATGATTTACAGACCTCCAACTTCCAAGGTCTGCCAATAAAATAAGACAAATGTTTTCTATACATATTCCATGAAGTCATTTTATTTCCTAATTAATCAGAGCTTGTGTTGAAAATGTTTTATGTTCTAACACGATACAAAAACACTTATTAATACAGATACATGCATTTGCATGAGGTAAATGATAGATTCAGGTGTGCCGATCGAGTGTGTGTGATCTATGAAAGTGTGTATGTGTACCTCTCATTATATTACCTCCCTATATTATGTATTATCTGCTTTATCTCTCCTGCTGTCTGTCATTCAGAGAGCACACACACTAACAGATTGTAGCAGATGCAGGAGATATTGAGCGTTATGTGTATTTATATGCAAGCCCCTCGTATCTGATGACAGAGGACTATAAAACACTCCTGCGTCTTAGCCGTTCTCTGATACAGCACTGAGAGCCGGTAAACAAATCAAGGTCGTTGATAAAAGACAGCGGCATAAAAAGATGGACACAGACAGGAGAGACAAGGATGTACATTGAGACGTACTTGAGAAAATGAATCCTGAAGCTGATTGGTTCATTGGCTTCTGCTGACTCAGATCTTCAAAAATGACAGTATCCACCGACCGATCATATGCCATTTAATCCTGCAAACAGACACGTGCATTTGGCGATGAAAAGAAAAACAGATGTTTCTGCTCTATTTATAGATCATATTTCAGGCACGCAACATGCTGTTTGGAACATTCTCAAATCCTGCTGGTATGACGTGGACCATGTATTGTGCAAGCCTGTATATACATACGATGTGTGTGTATATATACATATATATACATATATACATACAGACACACATACACATATATATATAATAAAAATGCTAATATTTTATATTTGCAAAGATATGCAGATGAATGCTAAAATTTAAGAATTTTTATTTTATATAGATGTATATTGATCTATAAGCACTGCATGTTTTGGTGTTGCATTACAAGCTTGTTTAGGGTTAGCGTTATGATTAAGTGCAATATAAATATAAATATTGCACATTCACATCCTATTAAACGAATGCCAATTATTGCCAATAAAACTAACGTTTTTATATCTATCTCTATGAATTTTAATGCATCTGTCTTGATACATGAAGAACAAAATAATGAGAACAGGCTGTGCCCACCCTCAGTGACAGTACATTCGGCACTTACCGTACTGTAAGCAATTACAATTTTTCATTACTGTCCTTCACCATTCAGCTCCCTAAACGCTAATCTTTATTAATCTTTATTATCTTTTTTGTTCGACTCCCAACATTTAGATTCCCAATATAAAGCCACGGCGCAGTATTCCAAAAATGCCGACTTCATGATTTTGAAAGCTGTGCTTACATTGGTTAGCCATTTAGATTAAGCTGAGCAGTGGGAAAACTAATAAGAAGAGATTGAGATGTCTGTGCACACAGCACCGGGAACGCCTCTGTCTTCTCTGACCTGCTCTGCTTTTATGATCTAGAAGTGCATTAGCATGGATATCGGATATGATGTGGACTCTTCAATATAACACACTATAGTATGTTGCGTCCCATCTAAAATATTTAACTTCCTGTATCCAGAAACCTTTCTTGTCCCTAGGAAACCTTTTCAGAAACTATCCAGAAACCTTTCGTTTCCCTAGGAAACCTTTCCAGAACCTAACCAGAAACCTTTCATCTCCCTAGGAAACCTTTCCAGAACCTATCCAAAAACCTTTCATCTCCCTAGGAAACCTTTCCAGAACCTATCCAGAAACCTTTCATCTTCCTAGGAAACCTTTCCAGAACCTAAACAGAAACCTTTCATCTCCCTAGGAAACCTTTCCAGAACCTATCCAGAAACCTTTCATCTTCCTAGGAAACCTTTCCAGAACCTATCCAGAAACCTTTTATCTCCCTAGGAAACCTTACCAGAACCTATCCAGAAACCTTTCATCTCCCTAGGAAACCTTTCCAGAACCTAT
>JAZGTJ010007211.1:0-23308 GCA_036877575.1 Botia almorhae
TGTGTGTGTGTGTGTGCGTGTGTGCGTGTGTCACAATGCCTCTAGCCAAATGTCTCTGTATCAGCTATGTGGTAACAGCAAGAAGACATGTAGGGTAATAGTATAGTAGACTAATGCTTATGCGGCCTCTCACACACATACACACACACCTTCATATCCAGAGGCTAAGCAGGAGACTATAAATTAAAGGTCATCAGGGAGACATATTTTTTCTCACTGGTGTGGAGGTATTACTTGCATCTAGGGTCTCTACAGAGGTCAGGAGGCTGTGTAAGGGGGTGGAGTTCCCACTGTCACAAAAAAACTGGAAAACCATGGAAAACCTCTGGGAATTTTAAAAGTTTGATATCATCCTGTTCACCCTATTCCAAATATATACTGAAAATGTCTGTCACACACCAGCAAACAGTGATGACCTCTGGTCAATAGTGCAGGAACCCTGCACCTCACTGATGCAGAATTTACAAAATATTGGAGGAAAACCTCACAAATAAAGTGAGATCTAAAACCTTCATGCAATGCTGTTTTCTTACTTCAGTTTAATACCAGAGGGGTAGATTAATTAGTCTGTGTGTTTGAATCAATATCAATTTAGTAATTTTATTTTTAGTTTTTTATCTGCCAAATACAGTAACCATATGTTATGCGACAAGAGTCAATTAGGTTTTCACTAATTTCAAACTTGGAGGGAAAAATGTGAACCGGAGTTGGTTTTGGGTGCTATGGAAACACTGTAATCCTTATGCATAATGCAATTATCAGCAGCCTCATTTGTCTTCAGCAAGTATAGGCAAACTGCCTAGGCATCGAACATTTTGTAAGTTGGTAATCAATTTTGTTTTTAAATAAGTTGTTCCTGATCAATAGACAGACGACAAAGGCAAATGTTACACAAGATGAAAAAGGTCTCTATCAGTCTTTAAAATGAAGAGCGTATGACTTGTTGACATACTGAGCTGTTTTTAACCTTTCAGAATTGTGATTTCCCTAAAATATATGTCATTTTGTAAACAATTTTTCTATTTTTTCTGTTGAGCAGAGAATATGCCTTGCTTACAGCTAAATCAATTCCACATGAATTGATAATTGCAGTATATGGATGAGAGCCACACAGAATGGGTGTTTGTTTAAACTGCATCTGCATGAGGGCACTGTGATTCAGTTCAGACATCAGTGAGATTTTAAATTGATTAAAGAGTCTCTTCTCTTATAGGGCACAATCAGTTCTTTCAGGCTTATAATTGACCAGTGAGGGTTTGAATACCTAAAAACTTTCATTGATTGTCTTTGTGACTGTGGGAATATAGTCCCTATCTCAGAGGTCTAGACCCAAACCTGGTTTTAAGTTCCAGAAGCTGGGCAGCTGGCAAATGATTCAGCATGAAACACACGTTGTCTAACCAAGATGAATTCAGAAGAGGATGTTTAAATAATGGATGTTACCATCTGAGGGTCGTTGCAAATAAAAAAAACAGTGCTAGCTCAGCTTTTCTGTTAAAATAACAAGTTACCCATAGGAAAAAATCACAGATATCTCTTTAATATCTCAATAATTTCTCCTAGACAGCAATAAGATTAAATGGAGTACAAATGGAAATTATCTGCATCTCAGATAAAAGACCCAGAAATCTCACAAATGTCTCTATTAGAGTTTCAAAAGAGATCTAAGTGTCACAAACGGAGCTCAGATTTGCTAAGTCTGAAATAAAACGTCAGTATTTTTTAAAGATTTTATTATGAACACAAAGATTTCTCATTAAATATACCCCAGACCAGATTATTTTGGGTATAATATACATTCATTTTACAGCTCAGCACTTTTAATGTATTTTAACAGATGTCTCATTTATTTTCCTCTGCGAGGAGAATTTTCCTCTGCGTTCTCAGAGTGAGGTCATTTGGCACTCTTTGCTTGCTCAAGTCTACAGCTTTCACCCACACTAAACCAACACTATCTTACATAAAATCAAAAAGATGGGAATACTTTCGAACTCCTGTCACCAGATCAGTCTGCAATGGACATTATGGATAATAACTAATAAGCAACACATACTTCAACACAGTGGTGCAGAGCAATGCACCAGTATCACTCTCTGTGATGGCTTGCTGTTTATCTGAGATAGACACATTCCCCCAGACAGGATATGCATCTCCCCAACAGCAAGTCTATGTCATTGATTTGTGCGGGTGCTGAGGCTGGGGCATAATTGAAGTTTCTGACTGGCTGCCCCTTCGCGTGTTTGAGCATTTGACTTGTGGACATAGGATGCGGCAGGGACTTCAGTCTGGGATACAGGTGACAGGCAAATCAAAGACCAGCAGCCGCAGTGTTTGGAACAAAGCTTGACTGAGCAACCGAGTGTCACAAAGTCAATTGCAGCAATGAGACCCAATCACCATCACAAAGTAACGTGACAGTCAATATCAGAGCTTTATCTTTGAAGCCTCAGTAACATCAAAATAATGAGGACACAGGATCAGCCTTGGTAATGTTTAATGTCTGTCAGTCTGCTTAGCCGTATAATTACAGTGACACGTTTTGATTCACGTGGTAGTTTGTAGGCTAACATCAAGTGGACCTAGATCGCACAGGCGTTGAATTGTGCACAGCAGCAATATAGTGATGAACTATCGCCATCTAGTGTCTCGTGAAATGTAAAGTCTTGTATGATAGCTGCTTCTAGGTGGGAATGGGTTAGACCTTGTGGCTGTGAACCTTTTGTTAAAAACGCATGTAGTCATTATAAGAAGGCGTCAAGCTTCATGCAAACATTGTCCTTGATCAAAAATAACATTTGCCGGAAAGGAATACTTTATGGAAGTTGCAAACTTCGTTAATGACGTCGCGAATAATTCAAACAGAGTAAGTGTTTGATGACTCGGAATTGATTAGGAATTAAAGCTGGGATATGTAGGAAGTGTGGTCGCACGTTGCCCTCTGCTGTCTGTTGCGCGCACTAACTGATGTGAAAATGTCTGCTCGTTACCCGTTGTGATTTACAAACGTGGACAAAGTTTCTTTACCATGGCTTCATAGTTTCCACTAGTGCAAAATCATAATCAATTAACATGCAGTCTCTTTCAATAGCATGCAGAATATTTGTTTTTTTTCTCATATTTTTGATGGCGGTTGAGCAACAAGTTAACCACTGTTAACTGCGGTCATCTATCTATCTATCTATCTATCTATCTATCTATCTATCTATCTATCTATCTATCTATCGTTCTATCGTTCTATCTATATCTATCTATCTATCTATCTATCTATCTATCTGTCTATCTATTTGTCTGTCTGCCTTCTGTCTATCTGTCTACATGTCTGTCTTTTCAGACAGGCAATCAGACAGACAGTAAGTACTGTACGTCTTTATCATCACACTGTAGTATTGTAATGTACTATTTTATCTGTAAGTATCTTGACTTGGCTTTTCTTTGTTGCTTCTACGTTTTCTTAAATAGTTTGGTAACAACTCAAGCGCAAGTTTGGCAGATATATCTATGAATGATATAGCCTTTTGTCACATGAGATGTAGCTGAACTGACAGTTCCTGAGTTCACACCAACATGTAATCGGAAATGATGATAAAAGCATATTTGGAGTGCTGTCCGGTGGGAGGGCTCCGAGCTCAGAATTTGGCCCGAACATAGAGTACTCCCTCATCCTTGACTGTGCGAGATACTAGCAAAGAGTGAGGCGATGGGGTGGCGGATGGATGCTGCAAAACTGCCATGGGACAGAGGTGAGGGACGGCTATATATAGGTACTCTGTTCGATGATTGGATGTATTACATGACCGTGGTTCATTTAATGTTGATCTTCTCCAAACTTCTTAGTAAAAATGTGCTTACAGAAAGACTGTTGATACCATAAATGAAGGTTCTGGAGAAAGTTAGTCATTTAATCTGGTCAATCACAGTCTATAAGCTTCTGGTGTATGAAAAAATGTACAAATGGAAAATAATTTTGCTTAGTGATTTCACAGCTGCTTTGTCAGTTATGATCATCTTTTTAAAGGCTGTGTTCCTACTTTAATTTATCAAGGTAAATGTGAACAATTTACAGTGAAATCATTTAATCAGTGTTTGAGGTCCTGGTAAGATGTAAACTCCAACCAAAGGAATTTGTCTTGTCAGTTTTTTTCCTTTATTTTCAGAAACACTCGCTCTGATTTGTGCTGTTGTAGTGACAATATTATTCTGCCACAATCTGCAACAAGTTAAAGGAAAGACAACTGATTTATTCCATTTTTATTTACAACATCTATTTAAAAAACTATGTAACACACAAGAGTATGCTTTATTCTGCATGATAACAAATTTGCATATCGGCAATCAAAGCTTGATTCACAGCATTTTAGTGTTTTAAAGATCTTATCTCTTTATATATACAAGCATAAATGTTTTAAATTGTAATTATTCACGTAAAGTAATATGATTGCATGGTTTTATGTAACAAAAGCAGGCCTATACAATTTTATACACATAAGCACCGCTTTTTGAGCAATGCATGATGTCACAGTACGTCAGCAATGATATCGCAGTTTTGTAATTCATGTATCAAAGGTTCTAAAGCTTAATATAGAAAGCTTTAACTTGCTACAGTATATTTCAAAATATTATAGTCTCTCTTTTATTATAAAGAGAGCACAAGCGTTTGCGTATCACAAGAGGGAGACAAACGCTCACATTTGAGTTTAAGCCATAAAATACGCTCTTATTATAACTACACCTCAACGAACTGACCATATAGCGGACATAATGACGCAAAATTGAGCTGCTCACTAGTTTTAAAGACACTGACAATAGTCTGTTAGAACCATGTGTATTTTAATTACACGCAGCCCACTGAAATGTACACACCCACTAAAAGTTTGTTACATTCAGGCGGGTCTACATTCTAACATCTTCTTGAAGGCTTTTCTGAAGCTGTCGTCCAGGAAAGCATACAGGAACGGGTTTAAACAGGAATTGGCGTAGCTCAGGCTGGTGATAAAATATGAGATCCCAATAAGAAGCGGTGTGGTAGGAAGGTCCGTGGTCAACGCTACGATGGTGCTGAGATGGAAAGGCGTCCAACAGAACAAGCACACGGCCAATACGATGAATACCATGATAGTCACCTTTTTCTTGGCTTTGTCCAGTGCTTTGGCGTTGGTGTTCAGCCGCATGTTTCTTAATTTGTACAGCATCATGGTGTAAAGAATGCAAATTGTGGACACTGGAATGGCAAAGCCCAAAATGAGGGTATAAATCCGGCTCGCTTTAAACCATAAACTTTCTGGACTGGGGAAACTCAGCACGCAGCTTTTCCGCTCGGGGCTGATGTACACTCCTGCAAACACTGTGAAGGGTATGACGATGAGAATTACCAGCAGCCACACGCACAGGCTGACTATCTTAGCTGCCCGGTATGTGCGGTACGGCATGCGTTTAGAGCGCACTGTCGCCAGCACCACCAGGTACCGGTCTATGCTCATAACCGTCAGAAAGTAGATGCTTGAGAAAATATTATAGTGGTCAATGCTTAAAATGATTTTGCAAAGCACGTCGCCGAATGGCCAGTAGTGAAGAAGATGCTCAGCTATGTTAATGGGCAACACTAAAGTGAAGAGATCATCTGCGATCGCCAAGTTTAGAATAAACATGTTGGTGACCGTCTTCATTTTGGGTGCTTTAAGTATCACATAAATGACCGCCGTATTGCCCGTCAGACCTACTGCACAGATTACAGAGTAAATGACCGGCAGAACGACGTATAGATCGGCGTAAAAGAAGTAGTCAGTTGGAGGCGTGCAGTTCAGATCACTCCGATTGAGAGAGTTATAATATAAGTCCATGCTAAAGTTGCATGTCGGATTTGGGTCGAAGGGACTCGTGATGTTTTCCATATTGTGACAGCTGTGCCTCCAGTGGGAACTTTCTCTACTTTACAAAGCTGCGTTGTCACTGCCGCAGATATGTCCACGAATCTAAGGTGGTCGATGTCTCTCATTTGTCTCTTTGCACATCCCCAGATCTAAGGGTGATACAAAATATTGACATTCTTCGGCAAAACACGGAAGACAACACAAACAAATCCACGTTGTGATGCAAACTTTAGAAAATGATTTATTTAGCTTTAAGTGATGTATAATGTAAAACATCTGTAGGCTACAGAGGGATTTAAAAATGCATTTTCTAAACATCATTGCACATAAAGTCTATAAATTCACAGAAAGTAACACTGCTTATAATAGAGAGTTTTACTTGTTTGCTTTCATGTAGGCTAATTAAAAACGCAAGCGTATACTAGCCTAATTAAAAGTTAGATAAAATGATCTTGGGGAAGCAGTGAAAAGGTGCGAGTTCTTACCTTCTTGGATACGATTTCTCCGTGCGCTCCTTCCACTCTGTGCCAAGCGGCTCAGCTCGCGCTTTTCCCAACAAGTTAAAAGAACCAAGTGCGACGGGTGACGTCACACGCTCTCCACATCACCCTCGTCTAGTTGACGGATTTCTGATAGTCACGCATCTCTTTGTTTGTTTTCATAGATAAATTATTAATCGATAAACATGCAAGCTGTAATAATATACCTTTTGATCGGTGTTCTAGGCATATAAACCCGACAGCACATACACGGTAGAATATAACCTGCTCTTTTACACCCATATACAAGTGTAGACCTGGAATAGTTACATGGACTACTGTTATTCTGTATCACGTTTGAAAAGTGGTGTTTAGAAATAGACTAATGTAAACTCTTATCAAGGCCATGCAAATAATGCCCTACCCTCTTCCTACCGTTATATTGTAATCCATAAGCACTCCTACTAACACAACTCTATAGAACTCTTCTACTGTTGTGTCAGTAGCACATTTGTTTTTACTTGTGGCATTTAGTCATTTAAATATAACTCTGCTTGTACAGTGTAGCACAACATCACTGTTTGCACAGTTGGTTGTGTGTTGTAATTGGCATTTTGGGGTTTTGTCATAATGTCATCATTTGTAATAATATTCATAATATTGTATAATTGTATGTATGTATTCTTTGTCCAAGTTGTTTCACAACCCCGATTTCTAAAATCTCTAAAATGTCTGAAAATCAATTATGCAAACATTCATGTTTATGTAAATGTAAATATCTTCTTTCTCTCATCATCATATCTCAATCCCATGGTCTCTTTTCTTCATTAATCATAGAAATTGGTTTAGATGGGTCACTGTGTGCAGAATACTTATAAATTAATATTCCTTTAAGAGTCCTTTGCTCTCCTTGTGATTGGTGAGTCTGTGAGCTATGACTAACATGCTTGTAATTGCTACAGGACAAATTGGTTAAACGGTAAAGAATCTGTGGAATCTCTTTAAAACATCCGTCTGAGTTACTACTGTTTTTATATACTCAGGCTGACAGTACAGTTGCAGTGACTGAGTTGGGTAATTCAGCCACAACAATGATCTGAGGTAAATATACGGGTCTCCTTGCTTATTGCTAACGTAAGCTGGTAATGTGAATCAAAGGCTGAGCACTGTGGTATCTCTTAAGAAACGTAAAATGTTAATTAGTAAGGTGGAACAGCTAATAACCTGTATGAGGCTTACTCTGTCACTTCAATTTCCTGCCTTTTTAGTTCTACAGCTTGCATTTCTCATCACAGCTCCATGATGAAAGGAGAAACCCTCTTTCTGTGCCAGCGCATCTGATCTGTGCTTGCCGGAGATGAGCTCCATGGGTTGCAGTAACTAGACTGTTTCAGAGGGACTTGTGTCTGGCTGGACCTCTTTACGACAGTCTAAGGAAACTGACTTTTGATATGCCCAAGGTGTTAAGAGCTAATTACCTGTGCATTCTGAGAGGGGCACATGCCAAATTGTAAAGTGCTGTAAGACCTGTGGGCATCACAGTGCCAAATGATTGTAATACTAAATTTGATTTTAAATTGGAAGACTGTCTCATGATGTTCAGACAGCACCCAAAGTAATTAGCAAAACGAATTGGTTAAAACAGATTGTCAATACTTTGTGTGTCTCTTTTTAAAAGCAAAAACCGTATATACATAGATGATTTTTACAGTGTATGTGTAATGTACTGTCGATTGGAACAAGGTTGATTTATGAATAGGTATGTGTGGTTATATACATTAATTATATGTAGTTGAAGTAGTGTGATAAAAATAAGGCAAATGGTTTGCATAACTAATAATGATACACTATGGGTAAGTGGGCGGTTCTTAGCCAGTTTGTGTTGCAAAAAGCACTAGACTTTTGTTGCAGTCACCAAATCAGTCTTGCTTATTTTTATAATTCATAACAACGGATGACATGACCATGGAAAAAATCAATCCATAACCAATTATCTGTCCCTTAGTTGTTAGACAATGTTGTCAACATTCAAGCTGTTGCTAAGTAATAGTGTTGACAAAAAAAGTTCCTTGCCTCATGCCTTATTTTAAGTGTGTGTGGATAGACATTGCACTCCGCTGTGATCCTTATGAGACATTATTAGCTTGAATTCATGGTTCATTAGCACAAAGAAAGTAGTAGTAGAAAGGAGGGGACTGCCCCAGTTTTAATTAAATTGTTTGAAATAGTGACATAATTCTTCACTTTAAGCAAAGCAACAGGATAGTGAGGGGCATTAAACAATGAGCAATATGATTTTTGTTGTTGTAAAAGTAGGTCACTATCTAGGGGGCATCTGTTATTGAACCAAAAAACATGTAAAACCTTGTTATTGTGCGTTGTAGTGTTAGTCTTATCTCTTTATCCTGTGAACTGCAAGGTACTATTTGTTTACTTAGAATCATGACAGCTTGTTTGACCACTGAGCCTCAATCAAGTATTTTCAAATATTATCCAAAAATATGAAAAGTGAAAGTACAATAAAACTAGGAACTTGGTATTGGAACCAAAGAGTGCTAAAAACAATTGCTACAACAGCATTGTTGGAACCAGGCAGGAGATGATTAATCTAAATATCTAAATTAGATTCATCTAAATATTTAAGCTAAGATGAGAGGAGGTAAATAGAAGCACCAGAACGATTACTCTAACGGTTTTGTTTGTACTGTCAAACTAGATGCCCTGGCTTTGATTAAGAGCTTGTTTAATTATTTATGGGTGAGACTGGGGAAATTTCTGGATAAAGAAAATGTAAAGATGATGATGAGTAGTAGTGTACAGAGCAAGGTTACAGTTTGATGAGAGTATGAAGGCAGCAGAAAGCTGGGCTGTTATCAGTGCTGTTGGCAGCTACTGACAGCTCCTGCAGGAGCCTCAATGTACTCAACAGAGCATGTAATAACTCCCATGAGATCATTATGTGCAGAGTATCAGACTTTGTCATATTTGACTGTAAAGACACTTCAGGTTGTTTCATAAACTTAAACTTACAATCTTATCTTAACCAACTATAACTCTTTAATGTTTATCTATATCTTTGTATGTGCCATGTGTGTTTCATACTGTGCTTCACCTTGAAAACCGAAAAGGTGCTGATTGTGTGTGGACAGATGTGTGTGGACAAAAGGCATTTTATATATAATATATATAGAATCTGCATAAGTGCTGGAAAACCAACAGCTGGAGGTGTTCGCTTAGAAACTCTGATTGCATGTGATTGCACATATTGTTGGGATCTTGGAATTCTTTCATTTTTACCCACCAATAATATGTTTAATCTTTTTTCCTTATTTTTCATTTCCTTACATACACCAGGAGGTATTTATAAAAGGCAAGAACATCAGCAGGAGTCCCAGACAATTTCACAATTGTCTCTGTCTTGTGTTCACTCCACAAGTAAGTGCAACAGAAATATCGGCTTGTTTACTTTAACTATAGGCAAGTAATTGGATGTTTATGTCATGAAGGGCTATTGTCCAGGGCTATGAACTTAAAGACTTCACAGTCTTTGTGAAACCTAATTAAATATATTTTTGCAAACCCCAGAATGACAAAAACAGGATTAGGGCTGTATTTTAGACCAAACTGTACTGTTGGATTTACTTTTATTGAAAAGTACACTGTATTCTGACGGTAGCTCTAGTCTGTGTTAATCATATGTACTTTTGAATATTTTTATCCACATCCTTTGTGTTTCACATTGTACTGTACTGAGTATAGACTATTAAGTGTACTGAGTATAGAATAAGTTTATAATTGTGAATAATTCCTTATAATTAATTACCAGAGAAAGTTATACAACATAAAAAACTGTGTGTCTAGACAACTATTAGACAATTGTGAATCATTGTCCAAAAATCAGATTTCCCCTTGTAATTTTAAAATAATTAAACCCAATAGACTGTTGTCTCATTTCATTTATTAACTTTTAGGTATTGTAACTTCTACTTTTTTGCCTATTTTACATATTTTATAATTACATACTTTGACAGGAAAAGTTTCTCAATTGATGACATAGTAAATGAGGCGAGTAAATGAAAGATTTAGATTTTATCAATAAGAGGCTTTTTTCCAGAGAACTATAACCTTATTAGCATATGAATTGCATATAAATCATACACGACCATCATCTCCATTGGTCCAGCTTATTGTGTTTGCATATCACTAGAAAGCATGTCTGTGAGACCCCAGTGTGGCCAGATAAATGAAGCTGACATTATGTCAAACAAAGATATATTACCGAAACCTGCCAATATCGGTTCAATGCTGTTTGCTCTGCCCATTGTTAAAGGTTACGACTTTGGCCATTGATGTGACAAAGGAGGTGAAGGTTCGAGTTATTGAACACAAAAATTGCATGCTGGACAAAAAATCCATCTCATGCAAGATTTGAAAATGATTTTTGAATTTGAATGCAGTATACATTTTATAAAGTAAGCCACCTGGAACTCTTTTACAGTAGCAAAATAATTTTTGGGGGGTAAGTAATAACCTATTTGCCTTTGTACATTACAAAGTATTGTTGTGCAAGGTTATATAGCTTTACTATTTAACTTTAAAGTATTAATGAGCAATTGTAAAAAACAGAACAGCTGAACTAATACTGTACATGGGTTTTACTGGAAAATCAAAGATACATCCCTAACCAGATTAAGTGTACTTTAACCACAGATGGTCTTTGTGTTCAAAGCAGTTCTTTTCTAAACTTTGCTTTACTAAACTACTAAACTATTACTAAACTAGTTATTAAACTAGTTCCTATTCAAAACTTGTTCCATTAAAAAAAAACATGTCATGACATGTTTGGTTGTTTTGGTGATGCACGTCTGAAATACTCTTACAGTGTTTTGTGAATTGGTAGTTGTGGCTAGCTGTGCCTTTATATTGCATTGTTCTTGCTTCTTCAAAATGAATTAAAGAATCATTAATAGCATCATTAGGATCTGGAATCATAAAGTAAGCCTTGACCAAATAACCTTACATCTGCTGATGTGGATTATCAAGTTTGTTTTTATGTGCTACTCAACCAAAACGTCCTGTGGAGAGGAGGCTGTAAAAGTGCTCCATGTTGTTTGAGATATATATCAAAATCTTGCTGAGATATGAACTGTCAGGGTGCACAACCTCCTGTACTATATATTCCCTCAGTGCGTGTCATAAGGATGCTCTGGTTAAGTGATGTTATCAATGTTACACCTAGAGATGCTGGTCTTTGAAGATGAACTCTGAATGGAGTACTTGGGAAGCATTGCAGCGAGCGTATCTTGAAAAATATCTTTGAGAAGCTCACTGCCATGACATTCCTTTGATGTGTCTCAACCTTGAAATGGAGTTTAAGTGTGCCCACCCTTGGGGCTTGCACAGAAACTTCCAGGGGCCAGAGCTTGCATGCTTTCTTATTCCACTGGAGAACTTTTGACTGAGATTTGCAGATGAGTCTTTACAAAACATTTTAATTTCTCACTGCGCAACTCAAGTGACTTTAGAGATGCTTTCAGCAATGTATGTTATGTTCGATGGAAAGACTATAGCCAAATAAGTAGTTTTTTTTAAATCCAATGAAATAAATGTGTAATAAATGTATAACAATATTTATTTATTTATTTATTAATAATAATTAAACACACATATGTGTTATTATTATTAGTACTATACTAGTATAATGTTTTTGGATTACAATACTTATAATATTACAACAGTAAGTTTTAAAGCCTCAAGCTTTAATTTTGGTGTAAAACTATAGGAAAACTTTTAAGTTTGCTTCTTATTCTAAATTCTAAATCTCTAAACCTTTATTTACAAAAAATATTTAACATTTTATGCATGTAAACAATAAGCCAACCTGGTGCATTTTGCGTGCAAGTAAAGCAAAATAAGCAAAGCAAAAGGGCTGGCACATTTTAAATATCAGATGACTGCAGTGCGTGAGTTTAGAATAAACATAACGTTATCGTCCATTGATGTTAACGCTAAGTTATAGTTACGGCATCGTTGTCTTTTATGTTTATCGTTCTTGGTGTAAACAGGTTTTAATTGTTACTTTAAACTATGAAAGTACAGTGGGAAGTTTCTTCAGAAATTCTTCCACATGCTCTCTAAACATACTACATTTCATTTACAGAATTTTCATTCCTGGGTAAAGGTAATGGCATTTCACTTTATTTTTGTGACATGTTGTCAGTTACAAATAAATCCACCCGAAACATGCACAGTTAAAAGCAGGGTAGGCAATTTAGCTTGGAAGTCTTCAGTTCCATGTCCAAAGCCATGCCTCCTCTAACAGTGTGCAGAGGTATGCAAATACATAGTTTGACAGGCTAGTAGGACGTCTTATCATTGCATTTGGACCAATCCTGTGCCTTCCACAGAAGATATGTAAATGTATAAAAAATGTATACCACTTTGTGTAGAGATGCTATCGGGATGTGAAGAGACTTTCAACCAGTATCACAATGTTTCGGGCAAAAAGATTGTCTACCTTGCCTTTAAAGATTGGAAACTGGTAACTATGTTGTGTTGTATTGGTGCAGTTTCAGAATTTACTCATGTTTGGCTTCAGATGTTTATTTGAAATGTTATTATAGAGATGTTTATTTTTATATCCAACAGTTTTTGGTTATAAAACGTCATATATTTTTTATGTAACTTTATTTTACAATTTATTTTTTAATGTGTATTATTGATAAAATAAGCTACATTTAAGTGTTACAGCATTGTACAGCATACAAGAATACAACTTACAGCATTGTATTCATATAAATATTAATAATGTTTACCGCTGTCTTGTGGTCAAGCAGTTTAATTCTCATTGGCCAATTTTATTTTTACTTTTCTACTATCCCATCATTGACAGTGCATAATAGTATGTTCCTGAGTGCTTTTATGTTTCCCATTATCTTATTTGAATGCTGGTGCTTTGGTGTGATCAGTAGAGATATATTTATCAGGACAAATGCATGGAATAAATCAATCAGCATCTTACCTATCAATACATAAGTTTGAATGTAAGTCTCAGCCTTATGACACACCCACGAACCACCCACGGTTAGTTAACCTCTTGTAGTCAGGGTGCACCACATTTAATAGTGGCATTACTTTTTCACAGATACTTAGGGTTCTGTTGGATACACTACCAGATATAGAACTATAAATCAGTTTATGTTATGGTTTAATCTAACTGGTGGTCAGTTTTCTGGCTTTGCAAGGTTTGTGTTAAAATTGAATTTTTGGTTCTGAGTTCCCTGCAAGGGAGGACTGGCCCATCGGTGCTGCCACCCCTCACTGTGCACACGTTATTTCCACTCGTTCGCCAGTGTGTGTGTGTGTGTCTTTCATTTGAAGCAAGAAGGAGAGTTTCTACAGTAATGGCAACCCATGGCTGTTTTGTCTGAGCTTTTTTGAAGTTGAATTTGACAGCAGAATGGATGTAGAAAGGGTTGTTTAGGTTTTTTGTTGTTATGTATTGGAGTAGGAAGTGACAGAAGCAGACAGCTGCCTTAGTGTGGTCATGCAGAAGTAGGCTTCCCCTGAAGCAACGGGAAGTAATGACTGTGTGACCTTTAACCGAGCTGGAGGTGGAGTGGAGAGAGGGTTGTGACAGCAGTGAAGGGCAGTTCAGTCTTGTTAATGCTAAGCTTGTTGGGATGTCAGAGAGAAGGGCTGAGATATTTCTAAGACAGAAGAAAAGAGAGCAATGTGGAGGAGGATGAACTATGTTATTTATTTTGAACTGTGTATAGGAGTAGGTCAAGTCCGGATTCCCATGATGCACCAGTCGACACAGGGCAAATCTTTCCAGCTGACTTGAGAACTGACTTGAAAGAAGGACCTGTTGTTCAGACACAATACAAACCCAAAATCACTGATCCAGAAATGCCCATCCTTGCCCTCATGCAAACATATTGTCTGTAGCAAATGTGCATGAACATTTCTTAGGATGGATGTAGTTTGTAAAATGGCTCACGAACCTTTCACCATATTTGTGTTTTATATATGACATGAGAGTTTATTCAAACCAAACTCAGGCTCAAAGCAAGGCAAAAGTTGTTGCAAACTATAAATAACATGAACAAAGTGGTTGCTGCCAAATGAGTGCAAAATAAAACAAAGAGGTTTTCATTTACTTTTTGATCTCGTTTTCCATTGTCATCTTCCGCTTTTGCAATTTTATACACTGTTGCCCTGTTAGTTGTTGAGATTGTATCAAATCTGTCATATAGCCTGCGACCTGTTGTGTTGTGGCTAAGATGTGCACACACTACACGTTTGGGACACTTGAACTATGATGTTTGTTGCTGACCCAAAGCATCTAACGCCATAAGCTAGAGATGTGTAGTGTGTGCTTAGCGTGATTTGTCTGATTGGATGATTTCATAAACGAGCAGGTGTCTACATTAACCTAATAATGTTGCCATGGATTTAATCTTTTATTATCTTTAACAGCAGCCCTGCTGTTTTGTTACAAGGCCTAATATAGGATTTGCTGTAATTGCCAAGAATCAGAATATTAATGAATCTTTTGTTATGCATCTCTTCCTCCACATATCGTTCATGGGTCACTGAGACATCTGGAATCTCTTGTTTTAATTAACTTCATGTGACTCGTGCCTTTAGGTTCACTCAAGTGAATTCTCCTCATATATTTGGGTTAATTAGATGCCCCAATTCCTAATGCAGTTGCTCTAGTGGTATTGAACCTGCCAAAGTGGTGCACATATAAAGCAAATGCTTAACTGTGTGTGTGTGCTGGAGATTTTGAGCCTTTCAATTAAAGATATTTGAGTGGTTGTCATGGTGCTGTGACATATGCAGCAGTCACAACCAATGACAACCTATACAAACTGATCCGCAGTATTGGCATTGCAGTTATTGCTTGGAACCTTTGGTTTGTTGAGTTCTCCTACCTCCTATTTTTGCCTACTTCACACAGATACAGGCATGTATATTTACACACAGGTGTCCCCACTTGTAGTTTGTTTCTCTTGGTTCTTTTAGTCCAAACAGGAAAACATATTTAGTCCTGGTTCACTTAGGGTTTACATTGGTATATTTATTATCGACCTAAAGATACCGAACATAAAGACATAAGCATAAGGTCACAAAATGTTTGGTAAGCTTTTATGTTTTTCTTTATTGATTTTGTATTTAATTGTTTATATTTATTTACAAGACATGAGCACTGTTATAAATAGATAGATGTTGGACATCTTCCAATATTTTATTGATAAGAGACTGTTAATATTTTGTAAATACCGTAAATATTCACACTCATTCAGAATGTTAAGACCCAAAGTGCTGAAATGAAGATTCTGTAGCCTTATGTCTTAGTCTTATTAAAAACATACCAGAACAAATTGTCAAGTAAATGTGTATTGTTGTGGTGTTTCCAATTGCTTCAATAGGTTTCAAAGGAGCATTTAGGAAAGCAGATATTTTCTCACAAGTGAATCTTAAATGTCTTATGTAAATTTCTTGTTATTGTTTCAATACAATAGTCTCTTTTACAACATTACATTCTCCATGTTATATTTATAGTTATTTGTGCAAATTCTCCCTTCGATTCCACAGTGTGGATTCAACAGCCTGTTGTTTTTTTATTATTAAAGAACGATCCACTGTAGCACATCGAATTTTGTTTTTGTTTGCATGATGATGATTAATAAATCCTGACCTGTAGTTGGCCGACATTTGCAAAATAAATAACAACTAACATCAATTACAGTGTAATTGATACTCACAGTGTTCATATATAAACAAAAGATTACATATAAACATATAAACAACAGATATGTACATGTTATGTAGTGTGAGATTATTTGCACCTCTTCTGTAGACGAATAAAGTAAATGACAACAGTATTAAAAAAATCAAATGAGCTAATGTCACACAGATGCAAGATAAAATCAATTTTTAGCTGTAATTGCAAATTGGGTGGAAAATGAATACAAAAATCTCAATACTAAGATTTCAATTATATGTTCTACACCACAGTTAAAAGCCACGATTAGATTTCCATTGAAAAGTCTCAATAAAATTCAGGAAAGTTTCTTTTGAAAAGGAATGAATGAAATGACAACTGACTCAATGGCAAAGGCAATTGCTTGTCATTTATTCTTCAGGATAAAGCCTATTTTCTTCTCCTGTGTTTGGTTCTGTTGTCTGTTCCCAGAGCTCCCTGTATGCCACTGTGATTTAGCTTCAGACTCAGTATTGATTGTTGAACTGTGAAGCGATGGCAGTGCTCTGGGACCTCTGCAATGTCAACAGTCACCAAACTCCCACAGTCTATTTCTCCATCATCATACCCCGCTGTCCCACTAACAACATAGCAACAATATCAGTTTGATAACACAGGAACTGCTAATGGACCATTCCATTCCTCTGTCATTTATAAGATGTAATGAATTAACAGGCTTTGTGGTGATTTCAAAAGAATCTTGGCCAGCTCTTATTGGTGGGGCTAGTAGTGCAGAAACTGCATGTTTTACATTTAAATGCAACAATTAGTTAATTCCAACAAAAATTACAACATGGACTACAATCTTTATAGTTTTAGAGAGGCTTAGACCAAACTTGTGGCTCAGAGGAATGTTTCCCATCTCAAGTGCGAGAGGTCGAAAGCTTGACTCTTGAAATTGATTGGCTGACAAATGCGAAGACAAACTAAAAAACATCTGCTTGTCTGTAGATGTATATCAGTAACAGTGATGTGGATTTGGCAGTTGGGTAAAATGTGATTTCACTGGACTGGAAATTGTTAAGATGTGAGATCTTTGACAGCTTGTTGTTGACAAAGCACTGCAGCTCTGTATCGCCTATTTAGAGAGACGAAAAACACTTGACAGCTTTGTTTAAAGTTTTCATGACTGGCACAGACAGAAAAAAATGAAATAACTTCTAATTGCTTACTGGATCCACAGTATAAAGCAAATATTAAGAGAGTCACATAACCACAGATTTGCAATGGTTCTGAAATAAAAGACAGGGCGACTGACGTCCTCCAGTATTTCCTGTGCACTGAGCAGGATTATGGAACGGCTTTGTTAGATTTCTTTCCTCCTGTGATTGTTCAATCAATTGCACAGTCATGTGGAGTGAGTCACACGAGCACAATGCTTATCTGACAGTGGGCAGTCTGGAGTGCGTGCCGTCTCTTCAAATATGACTGCAGACAAGTACGTCCCACAATTATCTCCAATGAGCCGCAAAAGTGATAATCAGCTAGTGAGAAAATGATTGGTCAGAGGTAAAAAATGACTAAAATTTAAATTTAATTTGAAGTTTTGTCACAAACAATGAATATCATTCAAAAAATTATAGGTATTTTGAAGGGCCTTTATAAAAGTCTTAATTGAAGACTTTCATAAAGCTTTTATTTCCTTATCCTAAATTTTAAAAGGCTTAATTTATACCATGCATTCATTTCTTTTTGCTGCTCTTTAAATGCATTTTTTATTTAGGTTACATAACGTTTGTCCCAGACATAAAAATATATGTTTGTATTTTAAAAAGTTTAACAAGGAGTGAAATAAGTATTTTTAAAAGTCCCAAAATTAAAAGTCAAAATTAAAAGCAACGACGCCAATCACATACACCTACACACACTGTGAAAGATCAGAGCATCTGGTTACCCGACATCAATTTCTGCTTCAATAACCTGACCAGTGTCAGTTTGTGCTCATAGTGAAGGTCATTCAGATCACTTACCATGAAATGAACTGAAACCCAAGATATATGCCCCATAATGAAGGTCATCCAGCTGACTCACAGTGTCTTACGAACTACTATCATTTAAATCATGTAATCACGGGACATTAAGGGAGTATTAAACTGAACTGTTAATATAAGGCTAGTCTAAGCACGAAAATATACAATAAGATATATCATCAAAGATATAGTTTCTAAGGTATATTAGATTACATGTAAAAGCATTGCATGTAAAATATTAAAACAACAACTTAATTGGCACAAAAAACATAAAAATAATAAATGCATTTGCTCAAATGGAGGTCTGTGCTCAGTGATTAAAAATGGGGTTGAATTAAGTTCACTTAAGTGTGTGTAAACACATGAGAGACTGTGGTAATTGACTTTCCTTGGTATGGTCAATTAGTTGACAAATGTTATTTTGTTGAAAATTAGACAGAAGAAGACAGAATTAAGGCTAATAAAGCTTTAGAGGAATGGAATAAATCTGCACAGATAAAACAGCTTTGTTTTTTGTAACTAAAAAATATGATAAATGAATATATGAATATTGTAATTCCACATACAATGGCTTTATTTTCCTTATAAATAGACTATAGTCATGCAAATTCTTTAGAAACAAGTCAACAGTATAAAGAACAACAATTTTCGGCAGAATAATTGATCCACGCAAATACAGTATATATTGAATATTACTTTGAATTAAAGCATTGCTGACTGTTTATCTGACTGTACAGTGTTAATTTCAAAAATCACTACCACTTTAAATACATCCTCATCTGTACAGTGTTAAACCTAACCATATGTTCCATCTTATGTCAGTCACAGCTTCAGATAATCTACTGCCACTTCTCAGTTTCTCACAACCAGACCTCTTGCAAAGCTGTTCTATCAGCATGCTGATTCTCCATATGGCATCAGTACTGTCACACACTGAAATACAGTCTTTGCTCTGACATCAGGGTAGAGCTAAAAGGCTTTTGGAGAAGAAAAAACACATTCCATTTGCTGTCAAAACTGGCACTGTTTGAAATGCTGGCGATGGAATATAGTTACATATTATATACTTTTTCATCAGATATGGCAGTGACACAGCCATTAGTTGTGCTTTCCTTTATAATCTGACACATTTGTAGTGTCAAATCTCCATCACTATAACTTCCCTGCTGACAAAACACTGAACAGAGAGCTTGTTAGGTGGGATGATACAAATCAGATCTCATTCCTGTGCAAAAAAGTGAGTTTTGGGCTGCACATTTAGAGGATTATCTTCCTTACTTCTGAAAGTCAGATTACTTGCTTTTTATTAAGCACGTAATCACACAACAATAACATCTGTAGTCATTAGCTTTGGCTTTTTCTTCTGCGCTAATTTGATGTTTCCTGGCATGCTGCAAATGTTCTAGGAATCTAACGCACGACAAGCTGCCAGCACAAGTTGCTTAAAGGGATACACGAAAGAGATCATATCATGAAGATCAAGGAAATGTTATTCTTCAGAGAAAGATTTAATTGAACAATTAAAAACAAACTGTAAGTTACAGAATTTAAAATGTCTGACATATTGGGGCATTTTGGGAACACTGGGCATGTTCCATGTTAAGGTACACTGAGGTACAAGTCAGACAGATGCTGAAATTCCAACAGAAGAACTATTACAGTGGGGGTTAAAATTGGGAAGTATGTCTATCAACCCTTGTGCTGTTTCTGGCAGTGTAGCAGCTGTAGCAGGATCCCAGCATTAAGAAAGTGCGAGTGAAGTTTATTTATATTAAGATTCCTGATTATTTCTGATCTTAACCATTTGTGCAGCACATTTTAGCATGGATTGTTGATTGTTGAATGTGGTTGTGTCACAGTGTTAAGGCAGGCTTTGCAAAGAGGCTGATATTGTAGGATGGAGCGACTAAAATCTGTATTTGAGGTGATAACAAACCCAAATCCTGTGTGTTATCACAGCAAGTCATTGCTGCTCACTTCACATGCAAAGGGGGCATTTCCTAAAGGCACAGCAGCAAAAAACACGGATGGTTTAAAGTGGTTTAATTTGAAATATCAAAAAGAGGGTGGAAAATAGTCATGAAAGACCAAAATATGAATGTTTTAACACAAAAAACAACACATTGTACAGTATTTAAAAATGTATTTAAAATATAATTGATATGGTCCTTTTAATTTCTAAATTGATTTACCACCCCCAAACACATGAACACATGTACAAACTGGTTCTTACTAACACGTTGAGTAAGTTGAGAGTCCTGGGGCGATCGATCACACACAAGGGTGTTTTGTAAACATCTTGTTGTCACAGAGCATCACCAAAGAACACATAGGAATACATGAGACCTGGATAACATCTCAGGTCTCCTAGGCTGCGTTAACAGCGGCACAATAAATCTAATTTTTTAGACACATCTGACACAGATCGGAATTGGTTGCACATGTGTAAACACAAAAATCTGATCAGAGATCAGATCTGAGCCACTTTCAACTTTAAACTGGTTATCCAGTGTGGTCAATGTGTTTTTTGATAAAGCTTAGTTGATATGATGGTCTAATTAGGAAGCCTATTGAGGACACCAGCATCCCATGTTAGCATCCAAACTTGCTGGTCTATTGAGCAGGGTGTGCAAAGATCTTAATATTCTTCCAATACCAAATTATCTCTAGCTATCTATAAAGCTATCTATATTAATGTAATTACCTCTGAGAAATTACATGTTCCTCTGGGTAAGCACTGGTATCTCCTTTATGGTTATGGAGAAACCTAATCAGACACTTCAGATAGCAGGCCTGAATTAAGTCAGCCTTAACAAAGAGGAAGCTTCGGATGTGAGCATCATTTATTGTTGTTTGAAAATAAGTCTGGATAACTATTTGAGGCTTTTGTTTTGGTGCCAAGTGGCAGAATTCAAGGCTTATTACTGAACGCTTTGAGCTTCACCACTGCTGATTGGCAGCTTTTGTAGAAAAACAACATGGCATCAATCAGTAAATCCATGGAGGGTGGAGAAAGATGAGAAGGTTTGGAGGACACTCGCATCCCTGCAATATCTTTGAACACTTCAATAGGGCCGCAGTCTTGCACGATCTCTCTTTACCCCACAGAGCTTTAAATGGCTCTTCCCCCGCAACACAGCCTTGATTTCTACCTTAACACACACGCATCAAAACACTCCTGTTGTAATGCGCTTTGTGCTTGTTAAAACATTTGCATACACTGTAGCTTTATCCTTTTTTAACTACAGGGCTCAAAATGTTTTCATGTATGGTTTGAATTTCATACTTTTTGTGGTACTGTGCAAATGCTTATGAGGACTGTTAATTAACACTGATGTGACATTTAAAGTTCATTAATTTGGTAAGGGGTTACAAAAATTCAAAATGGTTCCTCATTTGTACTCAGAACTTTGACCAATGACATTATAACAAGTTTATATTAGGAAAGCTCCGTGCGGGTTTTATTGGTGCATTTATGTCATGTCAAAATGATGGTAACTGCGTGTTTGTGACTCCATATTTAACTGTATTTTTCCTCTAAACAAGCCATCAGATAAGTCTGTGGGATGGCTGAAGGCTATAAATAGTAAATCGTTTTTTTCTATTATCGAAAATCGTTTATGTGTTGAACAAACTGCCAAAGCACCTGTGCTTGGGAATGAGAGAATGCGTGTGCCTGTTTAAGTGCATTATTTTATCCATCCATCCTTCAGTGAAATATCAGAGACAAGAATAAAGAAACCTCAGAAAAGCAGGTGGATGAGTAAATGCACAACGATTAAGCATAGGGAGCCACAGGACAAAGATTGCTGCTCTCAAGCCATTGTTCCGATTTGGTAATTGCTTGGCATACAGAATTTATTCCTGGCTCTAACACAGGGCCGTGTGTTTCTGCAGTGCAGCATAAGTGTGGGAGAGCATTAGGTCGAATCTCTAAAGCTCCAGTGGCAGTCAACCAAGCAATTAAAAATTGCACAGTTCACAATAATATTGAAAACACAGAAAAGCTTGACCTTAATCAAGAGTTTCAAAGGATCTGAAAAATACCCTCCTGTTCCAGAAAGTAAAGGCAGGAAATTATATTGTTCTTTCTGAGTCAGTGTGTGTGATGTTTTAGAGCTATTTAGGAGTGCTATTAAATTCACCTGGCGTCCAACAAAACAATTTCCTCTGCTCCAGGTTGCAAGTGGAGAACAGTCTGAAAATCTGTGTTCTGCGTCTGAAGTGACCTGCGTAATCCACATGATTCATAAGTATTTGGAAAAAAGATGAGATCACCCATTCGTTCTTTTAGTAATGTTTACATGGTGCAAAACAGCTTATCTCATAATGAGTTTTTTTTTTTAATGACAGCTTATTCTGGATAAGGTTAGTTTGCTGGGAGGAAACAGGTTATATAGTTAGTCTGTATTTTTCTATCAGTAAATTGTTTCTACATAACAGTGAAAAAATAGTTTTGTGTATACCTGATGTCCTACTATGGCTTTTACATTGATTATGTGTGTGACAAGTAACCTTGTCTGTTATTGTTTAGGGTGTTAACTCACATGTAAATTAAATGAGGCATACAGAGGCAGTGTTCAAAATACCATACTAACATACTTCTCATACTCTTTCTGTGATATGTATATTGTATACAGTATCTATGCAAGCTCACACAGATGGGTGGATACAATGCAATGCACTTAGCCATCATTTTCCAGCATGACAAATTGACTGGAAGTAACATCAGCTGCAGTTTAAACATCTCCATCACAACAAATTATTTGATTAGACTGCCAAGACGTCATGTTCCAGCAATGTGGCAGCAATGTGGCACACAGTTTGAAATGTTCATTGTTGCATAATGTGTACTTCCAAAACTTCTAGGAAATATGCAGTATTTAATATTTAGTATTTATACAATAAGCAGCCTGCGAGCATACAATTACTATGCTATGTATACTATACATATGAGTATATATTTTCATGGAATTCTGTTGGTTAGGCTTGTCCACCAGGATACATCCTCTGTGTCAAGCCATGCTGAGTGTCAGGATTAATGGGGTTATATGTGAGCTGTATTATGATGAGGAACGTGGGAAAAGAGCAATCAGGTCATGACAAGAGACAGAGAAAAGATTTTTCTTTTGAGTCATATTTTTAGGCAGCGAAATGAGCGAGAAATCAGGAGACACAGCCGTAATCACACACACAAAGTCTGTCCTAAAGCTTTGA
>JAZGTJ010007212.1:0-23305 GCA_036877575.1 Botia almorhae
AAAAATATATTGCACACAGAAATTAAATGGTCAATTATTTATAACCAATTAATTAAGATCCTTACCTCTTTGGAACAGCCTTCATCCCAATGATGTCTTAAAATGCTGCCTCCTTAGGCAGTTCACTAGGTTTGGAACAGTAAATGTGTCCCTGAGGAGCCGATGTCTAAAAAAAACTTAACTATCTGATAATACAAACCCTACTGAGTATTCTTTTATTAATACTATTAATACATAATGCATGCTTTTATTAAGATTCTGTGACTTAAAACATTGCAGGTTTGTGGCGCAGGTTTCTATTTCTTTCTTTAATTCATTCATTTATTTATTCCAACTCTAAAATTGGAGCTTTAACCAAACCTTTCCCTGCAGAGAAAATATATGGAGTGGAGGATTGTGGGTCTCTCTATGTGGCCCTAAAACATTTTCTAATCCACTTTTATTCCCCACCAAGGTCTATTAATCTGGGAAGCAGATACTTATCCTTCTCTGATTTATCTGCTTATAAATGAGCTGACATATGGATGAGATTAAGCATTGGCATGGTGTAAGGTTTATAGTTAAGGTTTATGATTTAAGACGGCCCTATGAGATTCCAGTGGCGTAATGAGAGTCCATTGGTGTAATGTGTAACTCAGCCCAGTGGATTTGAAGTCTTCAGGCCTGACTGCAACTAAAATAAAACTGGATTTGAACGAGCTTATCTAATTTCTAAATAAACATGGGATAATTGTGCCATCTCTTTTGGAATGGTTATTCTTAGGAGGAAGTTTTATCTTGTGTGACTCGGTTGCATTGTTAATCAGATACAGCTTGTTGGCTCTAATTATTTCCCAGATGCCTAAATTCATTTTCCATCTGACCCCTTAAGGACCACCCACACCCCCCNCACACACACACACACACACACACGAGTGCATCAACCTTTGCTGTAAGACCTCATATTCCCATAGGTCATTTGAAGTTCACCTTTAAACCAGACCATCTTGTGCATCTTGTGTACCAGACTGCAGCTAGTTATATAATCTAGATTATCAATCCAAGCATGCAAATCTTCAGACAAGTGCAATCTTTTTGCATTTGCATTCATCTATTTTTTTCTTTGAATTCTTCACTTTAAATAGGCAAAACAGCTTTAATTAACAGAACCACAGAAACATAATGGTGGAACCATTGTGACTGTGTTATAAAGAACCTCTCTGCATGTGAATCAACATTATATTATGTCAGTTGACCTGTTTAACTAATGCAAATTCTAAAGCGTTTCACATCGTCGGGCCGTAGCCTGGTAACAGAGTCCTGTCAGCCTGCGCGTTCAACGAATCATCCAATTACACAAGGCGAATGAGAGAAATACCTAAAAACTCAGGGCACGCCGGTGACAGTGTCAAGTGTCTTCCCACTTAATCATCGCCGCGTTTATTAGTAAGCGGTACTTTGTAGGGCTGACTTCAAACCAGTTTGAGACTAGGCAAAAATAATCTATTTACTCATGTTTGTTTTCTTCACTGGCTTTCTATTCCAGTTTCACTTTGAACCGGCCAAACGTAAACAGACTTCCAAGGTTCCAGGAATAATCTGGATTAATATGGATGAGACATCTCATTAACAGCAAAAGATGCAAGGAACATTAAAGTTGTTCGTGAAAGTTCAATATCTTGTGCGCTTTCTTATGTGACGGTGCAAACACTCAGCTATAGAAATTTAACAACATCTTGAAAAAATAGGCAGAGAAGAGCGAAGATGTTTGTATCTCTTACAAATGTACTTTATAGGGGCCGTATCGAAGAAATCCGAGACAAGAAAAACTCCTTTTACTGAAAGACTGATAACACGGGTCTGCAGTCTTTGTGTATTGCACTTTGATGATGGCACAGAGTGGAATCACTTTCTATTGCATAAAGAGAAATGGCACATGATGGATATATGATTCAGCAGCTATTTATATGCATCAGTGGTGAACATGAGTGTGTTTGTCATCTGCTGATGACCATCCAGGTCCAGCCACTTAAGCAACCTGCACCAGCATCTGTATAGTTTATAGCAGGTGAACACAAATTGAAAGGTTCTGGCTTTGTCTTTGTGTGTGTGTGTGTGTGTGTGTGTGTGTGTATGATGGATAATGTACACAATTGCAGCAACTCGGACATGCTGGAAAATCAATGCTGAACATTCGAGATATACACTAAACCCAATTTATACTGCACTGCTGCACACAACTGGCAACCATTCATCTGTACACAGCCAATAGTGTCCTATACTTACCTTCAGGAGCCTACCAATATCCAAGTGTGTACTCGCACAATGGCTTGTGGTTTTGTGGCTAAAGTTTAATTCCCATGAGGGCTGAGCCCTGTTGTACTCGGACTAGTCTGTAAAATCAGTTATAATGTGTGAAGAACAGCATTATGGGATATCTGCGGTAACTCCTAGCCCTCCAACTCATAATGTTTGTTGTGTGTGTGTGTGATTGTTTTTCTCTTTTTCACATATGAAGGCCCTTCCAGGTTTATCATCCTCTGGCACATCTGCAGACACAGTTTATTTCCCTCCAGGCTGCAAAACACACACACCCATAAACACATACAAAGTCTTATTTTATAAAGTTGATATTCCAATAGGGATTGCTGTCCTCCTCACAGTGTATGACAGATAAGTATTTTTTTCGTCACAAGAAAACATTACCTCATCACCACCTTACTAACAACTGACAAATTGTTTGAGCGATGCTTATTGTCAAGATTAATCGAAATGGACGGTCTTGTGGAGATTTAATACAGCAAAACATCAACACAGCTATTCATCTACCCCCAGGAAGAGCAAAGAAATTATTCATGAAAAGGAAATGTTATATACAGCTAATTAGTAAACAACAAAACACAAACACTTTATATCCGTCAATGAAGAACTGAACACAATGTCAAATATTCACATCCTTAAAATTTTCATTTTGTACTCTGGTATTTTTTGTACAATCAAAGCCATCACTGGTCCAGACAATTCGTTTTAACAGATTACCTGTGTAGCTCAACTGATGTTAGTATAAAAACGCCTTTATCTAGAGGGTCAAACTTGAGTGAGTCAATATTGTGACAGAGTTCCTTTAAGCTTGTTCATTCTTCCTGATTTAAGATTTATGAAAAATATTTAAAACACGGTAGGTAGAGGATAGATACAAGACGTCAAAGTCACTCAATCCCCTGAAGTACTGTTAAATCAATAATTAAGAGAAAGTGTATGACACAGCTGTAAATCTACCTACAGCAGCTGTCCTGAGTGACCAGGAGGAGGAGACGGGTGGGAGAGGCCACCAAGAGACCAATGACAACTCTAAATTACAAGCCTCAGTGGATGAGATTGGTTGAACTGTGAGTATAACTGTTGCTAAGGTCCTTCATGAGTTATATGACAACTTGGTTGCATTTGCCAGAAGGCGTGTAGGAGACATTGCACTCAGTTGGAAGAAGGTTAGAAGACCAGACTAAAAATGTGGATCATCAGAAACATCATCTCTACCATGCAGCTTGGTGGTGGTGATGGCAGCATTATGCTGTGTAGGTAGTGATGCTAGAGTGTAAAAAAAAACAATACAGGAAAATCCACTGACAAATCACAGTCCAGCATCAATCTAACTAAGAAGTTAAGTGTAGATCTGAAGACATCTGTCCACTCCCAATAATCATGCAACCTGACTGAAGCAGAGTTCTGCAGGAAAGAATATAGATGCATGGAAGTGTCCAGGTGTGCAAACTGACCCTCCATGCAGACTTAATAATAATAAAAATAATAATATACCACAGCTAAGAGTGAATCCATTAAAGAGGGTGAATACTAGTTAGTTAATACTAATTAGGTCTGAGGTATTTCATTGATAATAAGATACTAATTTATCCTATATATGTGCATGTGTGTTTGTGTACACACTACTGCTATGAAAAAAAATACATTTATGCATTGGGCAGATGCTTTTATCCAAAGCGATGTACAGTACATTCAAGTTATATTTTAACTAATCATAACTCAAGTTATATTTTATTAGTACATGTGGGATTTGAACCCACAACTTTTGCACTGCTAATGCAATGCGCTACCAGTTGAGCTACAGGAAGTACTAGATATACAGCACACTTGTAATATTACAGTAAAGAATTGCAAAAAGCTACACTTTATCACATCTCTGATTACTGGTATACCATTGTTGTTGTTTTTTACCAAAAATAGAAGTATTTTATTTCTAAAGATACAGTAAGCTTGATCATTTCTGTAAAATGGGCTGATGTCATAATATAAATGAAATAATGGAGCAATGTTTTGAGCAACTGGCAAACTGTCCTCTGAGATGGCGCTCTGCATCTGTCGGCAAGCTGTCAGTGAGTGTATAGAGATGTGTTTACAGTGATGATAAATGCATGGTGTTGAAAGCCGCATTCATGCATCATAATAACATGCTTAATTTCAAACAGTGTGGCCCCCTGTATAGCTGCAGAGACTCATACTACTGCTGACACTCAACATATAGCTACTGTAATTATTGCTTTGGCTATTTATATCACAGGCCAGAATTCAATCGGGTGTGCATGTTTTGTGGTGATGCCCTGAAACAATCAAATGGACACATTTTGTGTCAGAGGTGATCATTCTTACTACGCCCAATTAAGGCATGAAAAAAATCAAATAGCAATAATTACAGTGTTTAAAAAGGCTTTTATATATAAACTTGAGATAGGAAGTCCACTTCTAACTGTACATTTTTATGCTCCTATTAGGTTTACCTCAATAAATTATTCCGTTTTCACTTTACTGAATATCATTACTTCAACATTTATTGACTGATTTTCTTTTGTTAGTGCTGTCACAGTTTAATTCAATTGCAGTTTTCAATTGCATAAAAAATAGGACCAAATGTTTGTCTAACTGAAATATACTTAAACTAATTTAAAACATTTAAACAAAAAAACTAATTTAAAATATCTGTTTTATAATTACAGTGATCTAGTACATCATGTAATTGTTAAATTTCTTGATATAATTTTATATTTAAAAAATGCCGAAATGACAAAACATAAGGTTTTAAAACATGGTTTATCTTTCATTGTTCTTTTTTGTTTGTTTTGCTGTGCTTTACTATAATAAAACAAAGTAAATAAAAAATGGCAAACAAATGTTGGTGTGCTTAAAGGGGTACATTTAACATTTATTGATTTTAATATTTACCGCCACCTTGTGGGCACCACAGTACCTGGATCTATAGCTTTTGCTTACATTTCTTCTAACAACTCTTACAACCAGTTGTACCTAAAATATATACATGAAGAAAAACAGTCCTCTTCACCTGCACAGTAGTAACACACACACACACATTAAGTTTGGCAGAATCTGCAGTCTACTCTTAAAGTAGAGGCTCGGCTCATTGCCAACAGGTGTATATGTCATAGTGACCTTTTCCTAAGCACATCTCAAGAGCGGCCATGAATCAGCAGCCCAGCCCTCTACATTATTTAACTGACTTCTCCAACAGTACACTAACAGCAGCGCTCCCACAGAAGAATAATAGCACTGAATGTGTTTCAGCTCGCTTGGTGAATCGAGAACTTGAACAGATGTGCAAACTGCTGACCTTCATTAGAATGTAAAACACAATTATTTCCAGAGTTGTTTGAATTTATGGGGAGCAACCCATAGGAACCCAGTGTCCAGTGAGTCACAAGTTTTATCTTTGTGTGTGGGGGTGCTTGAAAGGTGTTCCAGAGTATATCCCTGCTCTGTTGCCTGACAATCTGTTACTTTTAGCGGATTTGTTCAGATGATTTTGCTGCTGAGAGATTATACGAAATGGGCGCTTACACAAACGTCTGTAAAAGTTGCCATCAGCTATTCATTGTAAAGTCCTTTTTTTTGCACATTCTGTATGTATATTAGAGACAAAAATGGCTTTTCTAGTTTTGTAGAATGATTCTGCTGGTTTCACTGCTTAACAGCATTGCACCCACTGAAAATCTCTTTCAGACATATTCTATTGAAAGCCCAGAGCTCTGGGGACAACATCAGACAGTTTTCCCCAGCTGCAGCACTAAGTACACAGCAGATCTAACGCCTGCCACAGTCCAGACAAACCAGCCACAGAAAAGTCCAAACAAGACAAAAGGTAACAGGAGAGAGAGACTGTCCCAAAGAGGAGCAAGATGAATGACAACCGAAGAAAAGATGGATCGCTAAAGGACCGTGTAGGGGCAAATAATGAAGGAAGCCCCCTTTCTGCACTCCCTCACATTTCTCTGAGAGACCTGACAGAGGCTGAGACAAAGTTAGTGTTCGGTGACGAACAGGACATTACCCACAAGTCCCGGGCCTGCACCGCCACACAATTAATGTGTCAAGCAGCTGAAATAGGAGGGCCTCCGAGTGGACCTAATCTCAGCTTTCTGCCTCAAATTGACAAATGGCTCGATGTAGCTTTACAGAATGGCAACTCGTACTACCGAGGAAGGAAAAGCGCCACTGCAGCCAGTTTCACTGATGCCTGAGAGGTACTCGGTATTGAAATGACACCACAGCCAATCTAATCTAATCTATTTACTTATAACAATACTAAAAAAACTACACCAGAATCACTGCGTAATAGTCTAGTCCATACCCATTCTGTACCTCTAGACACTCTACACCCTCCCCTTCAGTGTAAGTCTATGTTTGTTTGTCTGTTTGTTTTTACTTATTATAATTGTCCACCTGGAACTGACATGATTATGATTTCTGACTCAGCTTAAAGTCAGGGTAGGTTTTTTTTTCAGAAACAATGTTATGCTGGTTGTTGTGGACCACCTAGCAATCACTAAGTGGTCTAAATATACAGTATTTTTAAAATTTTTATACTTATATGGAAGAGCCAGGGCAATAAAATGTTTGTCAAGTATAACATGATAGAATGTTATACTTGGCCATCAAACTATGTATGCGCTTGTGTTTTAAAGAAGCTGTGGCTTTGGAGAGCACTCTAAACAGGGGGCCAGATCTTATGCTTTCAAAGCTAACTTGCTATCGCTAGCCTCTCTGAAATTGCCGAACCTACTGTACCTTTAACGTTTTTTACAAAACATTTTGCTACATATGCTAAAATGCTTTAATGGCCATTTACAAACTGTTGGGCTTCTTACAGATCATTATAATTCTTACCAGTTATCACCATTATCTAAAACCCACCTTGTGGATCTGCTTAAAAGTTACAAATGTGTTTTTCATTTCTCTCGGCTGAGATTAATACAGTAAGATTTGTCTTGTTTATAAATACCACAAATGTTCCTAAATACATCAAATACAGCACAAACATTCTTGATTATTCTGGTAAAACAGAATGCAATTAAACTGCACATGCAATTAGACTAGATTAGCTTTCCTGTAGCTCAGTGGTTAGAGCATGGCGTTAACAACGCCAAGGTCATGGGTTCGATCCCAGGGATTGCACATACTCAATGTATAATGATCAATGTGTAGTATAATGCAATGTAAGTCGCTTTGGATAAAAGCGTCTGCCAAATGCCTAAATGTATATGTAAATGTAAGTGCACATGGCACAATATGATTAAGTATTCTAAGAAAGCGTAACTACTGACAACTTACTATAACTTTGTTTCTAAGCATTCATGCATTCAACTCATTCACAATTAGTGTATTAGTGATGCACATCAGGATTCCTAAATCAAGATCCATATTCTCACAGCATCATATGTTATTTCAAAAAGGTTTTAACTGCTGCAGAAAAGAACATTCCATTGTATTTTATTCCAGCTAATCTGTTACGCTAGGGCTTGCCATTTATTATGCTGCATTTTAATAAATTATTCAAATCATTCATTTCATTGTCAACAACAGCAGACAAGACTCTTACTGAGCTTTCATCTGTCTGTATAGTATATTGATATTTTTTATATCTATTAAGGCTGTAAACAATACTCTTCAGTCATTACACCAAATTACTTCATAGATACAGACACATAAAAATATTGTATATTTATATATATATATGTATATTTATATATATATGTTATAGCAGATATTTAAACAAAAGATGGTGTATACATATACATATACTGAATAGGCTTAAATATAATAGAAATCAGAAAAATATAACTATATTGCAAGTCATATCAATATTTTGGTAAAAAAAAATGAAAAACTTAATTCAGCAGGTCGGTCACTCACTCATTTGTACTTTCATCACTAAAAGCATCACTAAAAATATTTTTTGTACATGCAGCTCAACTGATGTAAAATATTGCAGTTCTTTTCACAAAATCAGTTATATTGGTGTTTTTTGAAATTTTATATTTTCAAATAAAAACGGTAGTACTGATGAACGGTTCACCAAAAATACTATAACAACAATCCAACAACAAGTCTGGCTCGGCTCAATCAACAATGTCTGCAAATGGTCTGCAACACTCACTCAGATCTGATGGATGTTGATTGGTCCGTTCGAGCGTGGTGTGACAAGAGTCATTTTTTAAGTGGACGGTCAGGGTAAAGCCTCCTGACCTCTAGTTAACAGTGTCTGCTGTATCCAGTTAGTCATGCCCCGTGCTGTTCTGCTTTGCTCTTCCATTAGTGAGAGAGAGGGAGTTTGCTGTTTCTCTGAACTATAACTCATCCTGACTGCACTGTACCCTTTCTGCAGTGCTGCACAGCGTTGGAAATGCAACAGGAAATGCAAAGCTTTGCAGCTTCTCTGCAGTGTGTTTGATTCAGTCAGACTAGAGGATGGTGGGAACAGGTGAATCAAGATGATGTGACGCCAGCTGTTCCTCCACTCTATATTGAAACTGTTTTTAAAGGAACAGCACACTCACAACAGCACACCAGTGTAACCACCAGTATCACCAAACTGAGTTGCAAAATGAATGACTGTCTTAACAGGTTTTCTAAATATACCATAGGTCTTTTATTCGTTGGGTTAAACGGATAGCCCTGCCCCAAACTCCAGTCTTTGGTTGACTCATTGGTGCTGTGTGAGGTTGGTTGGAACATTCAAGCAAATGGAGCAGATAATGTAACATATGAAGTAACTAACATATTTAGAAACAGAAAACATGGTTTCTACATGCTACGGCTTGTAATGTCTGCAAATCTTGTCAGCCGTTCCCCATCTGCCCCCGCTACTGCCATCCGGGCGCTAATTCATATAGAATATATATTGAAAATGCTTTCCACTGTGACAGCACTGGGAACATTAAAAAGAAATCTGACAGACAGAACAGCCTGAAAATAAAATCATATGCTGGAAATGCAGGGGCAAATGATATATACAGCACATGCACATTTATATATAGATATACATAGCTTATTAAAGATAGCTTGAAAGGCAGTATGTTCTCTCTAAAAAGAATTGAAGCAGGAAATGCCCGTTTAATAGAACCAGATGGGTTGTCGTGGAAACATTATGAGCCATATGTAACGCAATAGCAATTCTCCGGTTGAAATTAGTTTTTCTCAAAGTCAATCTACAGCATATCAAAAACACACGCCTGAAAGCCAATTAGAGAGCAATTCAATTGGTTCAGGGAAATAAATGTCAATTTTGGAGGAGACAAAACAAAAGTAAACATGACCACTTGATTTGGCTGAGCTCAACTAGGTTTTGTTTCCTTTGAAAAGAGTATTTCTGTTTGTTTATTTAATGTTTTGATCTTCCATTTAAGGCCATTATCTTTAGAAGGATTTATGTAATGAGTTCTCATCTCCTTCACACAAGGACTTTAGTAAATGCTAAACTCACACTGCTTTCAGCAGTCCACTGAAGGCCAAGACTGACACACTGCTGTCCAGCACACACACACATATACACTCAAATCTTTTTAACAAATAGTCTGCAGGAGAACTCATACTGATAAAAGTCTACAAATGGTAACTGCCCCCTATAGCTGAGCTGGCACTTTATAAAATTATTACTGTATAAAGAATGAATAGGGCATCTTCATCTATGGGTTCGTCATCATTAAAAGCATGTTACTATATCTCTACATGAATTCACTGCGTCTTCAGTAATGGATCCAGTGGGAGAAAAAAACAGGCAAGCTAATGTTCTAAAGTACCACTGGCATACTTGAAAATCCTTTATGGATTACTCCTCAGCTTGTGCATTTGCCTGGCTGCTTCGGAGAAGAAAATAGGAAGAGAATACCTTGGTTGTCAATTGTTATCTCTTCATTCTTCTGGTAGGAACCTGCTTTGAGCACCTCAAGAATGTGGGTGGAATCCTATCAAAGACAGCTTTGTTGATTCCTGTCGAGCATATTTTGTATATATTAGCTCCATTCACGCAGAGCATGGATGCAACAACACAATTCAGATAAAAATACAAAGCTAGCCGCTTTTGTATGCTCTGTGATGACAACTTCTAAAGCGTTTAAAGTTGCGTGACAGTGCGCGTCTTGTCAAGTCCTCGGGTTGCCATTTTCGAACAACTCACGCTTTCAGACTTTCAAGCATCTGTGTCTGTGACAAATAATTTTTCGAGAACCTATAAATGGAAACTAAGCTAAAGGGAAAACTCAAACATGCTTCACCTATGGCAGCTAATTATTTAAAAACTCATGTTTAACCCTGAAATATTAATAATTTATGTTGAATTCACTTCTATACCCTAGCAGTTTTCCTTAGCTCAGATTTTAGCTTCAGTTATTGGTGTTTATGTTGCACATTATTCAAGCACTCACTCTAACCTTCCTTCAGTCAACTTGTTAAAGGTGAAGTGTCTAATTGCTTGAAAATGGCAAAAGCTTTTCTTTAACACAGTTTAATATGCTTTGACAAATACAGGTACAATTTGTAGGTCGAGGTCCTAAAAGTGTAAAACCTATGGTACTATCAAACTGTGTCCATCCTTACAAGCTCAGTTATTACACTTTATGCTACATTTATTTTAATATAAATGTATGAGGCAGTTAAACTTTAACTTTGTTTTCCTGATGTTTTAACTTAAAGCAGAAGGTTAATAAGGAGGCTAGTTTAAGCAAAATGTCATTGTACTCAGTCAGTCAAATACTACGTTCTCAAAGCAAGTCAACGTAGCCAGATCTGATCTGAAAATATTGACATGATCTTTTAATGGTGGCCAGTATTAGACACTTCTAAAGTGACCTGTTTGTGTTCAGCACCTTTCATGTGAGTACAAATAACACTGGATGCAATACAAGCAAAGTTGATGTGCAGTGAAATCCAGTGTAAAAAATAAAAGAGAATAAAATAAAATAAAGAGATACATCCGAAATATTCCACATATCAAAGTGGCCCATTTTCAAAATTGCTCAGTCCCATTCAGAGTCCCATTGTAAATGCAGCCCATGTAACAAACTTAAATTCTGGAAAAATCAATATTAGTTAACCAAGGTCAAAACTATGACAAACAAACTAGAACCATAAACAACGATAGCCTCAACCAAAAACTCACCATTGAAAGGCAACTATTTGTGGGAATAATTAGAAAGTAAGCCGCAGGTGATTTTTGTTCAGAAGAGAAGGAAAACAATCAACAATGGCAACCAAACAAATACTTCAAAATAAAGGGCATGACCTTCAAAATAAAATCCCCAGTTGAGACATGAGTATAAAACAAACATCCTCAAATCTGTTAGATAAATTTTCATTTAAATTTTTTTAGCAGAATCTTTTATCCAAAATGACTTACAAAATAAAGCAACTACAAACATTACAAAAGCAAACTAACTATGAGAGCTTCAATGGTTGTCAATCAATAGAATCAACTACAGAGATTTAAAAATTGTTCAACTTGTTCAAAGTTCATTTAATCTGACCTCACTGATTCACCTCTCAAAATACTGTAGTTGCTTTAGCTCTCGAAACCCACAATCAAATGACCTTACTGAATCACAAAATTATAACTGCCATTTGTTTTAACTATTAAGATGAACTACTGCCAATACCTCTGGCCTCCTCTCACATGTTGAGTCAACCAGTGAAGGATATCTCATCCAAGCAGTGCAGGTTTCTGCTGCATTTCCTTATTTTAATTTTTTGCTCTTAAGCAGAACACTAACATCAGCAAAATATTCCCTCTTAGAATCTTCTTGATTCTTCTTAATTATAAATCTTTAGTCCCCTAAGAATAGGACTTCCTTGGGACACTGGACATAGATATTCTCAGTACTCTTATTTGCTAGTCTAAGTTTAAGACGTATACAGACTGATTGCTGACCAATGAATGCAAACATTCTACACACAAAAACAACAAACATAGGTATATTGCCTTTTCAGCCTTAAGGCTCAATGCAGCTTCATTGAATCTGTGCGAAGATGCTCACAGTTTGTTCGATTGTTTCTTTTATTTGTTTTAGCATTTATTTGTTTAAGGCACTCAGTGTAGTATCAGTACAAAGTATGCACACTTTTTTGGTGTTTTTTGTATATCTGTGGGTCAAAGTCATTTTTATGCTGTGTTACAATATGAATAATGTCAGATAAACCCACCCCTAAATTTGGCAAAACATTAAACAATAAAACTGGTTGGTCACTTTAGAAGTCATTCAGTCTCTTTCTATTTCAGTAAGCTTGGGCAGAATAAGCTACAATGAGGATCACATTTCTTATCACCAATTATCACAAATTTGCTAATTGGGAAGTCATGGTTTTGACATGACTGCCATAACTTGACATGTGACACTATAGTAGAGAGACATGGAGCACAAAGAAGACAAGCCAACCACATCAGGAGTCTTCATAGGTTAATGGGGCTCTAGTTTAATAACTGATGTTTCACATTTGTAAATTATTAAACATTCCACAGACAAGCGAATAAAATAGTGAAATCGCACATTACAGAAGCAGAAAGCTCTGTTTTTTAATGCTCTGTCTCAGAGCTGTGTTGATTTATCTGCCTCGTCAAACACATGGCGTCAGCTCCTCAATTACCAAAGACCTCGGCTATAACCAGCACACGTAAACTGCAGGGAACATGCAATTAATTTCAGCAAACATTAAAAGGCTGAGTAAATGAATGTATGCATGTGTGTGTGTGTGTGTACAGTAACACCCTGCATGTTACGACAAGTGATGACAGAACATGAAGAATGGCAATTAATGAAGCTTCAGTGATGGCTATGATCGCTGGCTGGATGCGTTTTGTTTTTTCATTATAAAAGTGTCACTACTCGACTGAGGTCTCTACGCCTGTCTACCTGCCTGTCTGTCTCTCGCTGACACTCTTGTCAGGGACTTTTTAGAATTTAATGAATAAATGAAAGTGAGAGATACTGTTTGTTGGTTTCCTGTTAACTGCCTATCAGAATGATTAGTGTTTAGGAGAACTATTTTTTTGGTTGTTAGCATTGTTGTAGTGATTAATTACTAGGCTATAGTCTTACGTAGCTTTTAGATGAAGCAAAAATGATGTATAAAATCACCAATAAAATCAAATTAAATATCAGTTTGTTTGTTTTTTTTATGTTCAAGTTCATCAGTAGTATTATCCACAGTATGACAGACACAGAAAATATTAACCTACTGTACATAATGAAATGACAGCAACATTTGTATAGAGAATACAAAAAACAATCTCAAATAACAAAATGGAATATACAGTTCTGATTGTATCTGTCTATTTACTTTAAGTGCCTCAAACGAAACTCTGATAAAACAATACACAGTGACACTGTTTTCGTCTGATTCTGTGATTTACATTTCTTAGTAGAAATTACATTGTCATGCAAATCTAAATACAATGCTATACAAAGTAAATAACAGATTACTTTATATGTATGTGTGTGTGTCTGTGATTATATATACTTCATTGAAATGTATTCCTTTAATTAAAATTTCTGTTTCACCACTAAGAATATGACATCTTTCTCATGCATTTTTAATGACAAGAAACAACATTCTACTTTTTTATAGTAATGCACATCAGACTTTTAGCTGTTGTTTTTTTCATAGACCCCATTACAAGCTATGATTGATTTGTCATTTGTCGTCTGGCCGCAAATTGTTCCTGGAACCATGATTTCACATTTTCCCATCTCTCCTCTCTTCATTTGCAGGAGTATTCAGCTAAACTCGGTTTATTTCCAGATCTATCTTCAACAGGCTATGGTGTATTGACTACTGGGAAACCCCTGAGAGGTGGCCAGGTAAAACTGGCACTAATGGGGGTCTCGCAAAAAGGTCCTCTCCTCAAAATGAAGGCAGGATCACAGTGAGAAACATTTGCAGTCATTAAGACATACCCTGCAAACACATGTCTGCCCAGCGGTTCATTATGGAATCGTTCTGTAGGTCTTTGCTGGAAAAAATGCTCTTTCCAATACATAAATATGAAGAGTTTACTTGGGTACGACCGGAAAGAGACAGTCAATTACATCCACTTGCACCTTCTCTAACTGACATCCTGCCTTATAGCCTCTGTGCACTAACGTTCCATATGTGTTTTAATGATATGGTTAGCAAATATCTATGTTCCCACCATTGGACTTATACTGTATATATGACAGCTACCATTAAGTCATATTTTGTTTGATCATTATCCAGCCACATTAACTGAGTTGAAATATATTACAGTGAGAAACGATGCTGTGGTCTCTCACGTTCTCTCGCTTTCTCACACTTGTTCTTGTTTTCCATTCCCCTCCCCGCTTTCTCTCTCTCACACTCGCCCCCTCTCTCTTTCTCTCTCTTCCCCTCTCGCATTTGTGTTTCTGCAGGCAGAAATAGATCAACTCCACCACCCTGCCTACAAATTTAGTGCTGCTGTCCCAAAGGGCTAGAGATGTTTCACAGGAACATTTCAGAAGAGCATTTGGTAGATGTCGTCGGTACGTCCCACTGGCCTTATTTGATGTGGGCGAGGAGGTCTATATTATGTGAAAGAAAGCTACCCATTAACTTTCTTATTTGTCTCAATAATATCTGCAAAACACACAGCGAATTTTGATTGTCCGTCAATGGGAAAAGATGCTTTGTGCAACCGGATGATGTTAAAGCATCCACCAGCAGGGATTAATGGGTCATGCTAAACCAGTAAAACCTCAAGCTCATGGATGTGTGGAACAGCGTCACACACACTAAAACAGACTCTCAGGGTTTCTACATTTCATTCAAGTGAGTCTCTTATTACATCACTCAGTTTGACCGCTCTGGAAACTGCATGTTTATCTCTCCTACAATCGTACTAGATTAGGGGAGAGAATTGCAGTTTGTCAGAGCGCAATGCATGGCTGTGCATTTTAAAGAACAGAGCACAGCCATTGAGACTGGCGCCACTCTTTAACCTAATCACATCTCTCCAGCAAATGTTGCGCAGCCATTTGAGGGATTTAAGAGGAAAATACATCTCCACAAATTCTCTGTGATATTCTACGTGCCAGTACATTTCAGAAAAGCTCTGCAAAACAAAAGCGACCAAATCACTCTTCTCTCTTTTATCTAATACATACATATTACAAGTAGACTTGTTTAATCTAAAGTGACTTACAGTGTATTCAAGCATTGCATTTATTAGTATGTGTATAACCTTAACGTTAATTTATTGTACTCTTTTCTTTTTTCATCTATGAGTCTTTTATTAAGATGTCACTTTTTGAGACAACATCTCTCTTTTTTATCTCACTTTAATTTCTGTATTAGATAATCAAAGTCAGGTGTCAACGCTGTCAACATTAAAAAACAGTAACAGCATTTGCTGTTTGAAATATGTGCATATAGATTCACATGTTTTGAAGCAGCCACCTTCCCTCACAATTCTACCGAACTGAATGAGAATGAGTGACACATTGTGATATTGAACTTGAAAAAGGGAAATTATTCTAGAAGGCAATATCATTTCCTTTGTGCTGGAGACAAGCTTTCTCAACGCAGAAATAAAATTAACAGTGTAACCTTTGCTTTTGATGGATCCTGGCAGAATTTGCTTTTGAATTGTGATATCCACAGCTCACAATGAAGGCCAGTATAACAGTAAACATTTCTAAATGCTCCATCAGCATTTAACACTAAAAGAAGATTAAATCCCTGGATGATTTTCAAAAATACATTGGGTTCCCAGCATGATTTTTGCAGTTTTGAATTTTACAGGCTTTCAGTTTAGCGTTGGTGTAGCCAGAGATGTGCCAGAAATGCGCCAAGGTCATGGGTTCAAATCCCATCAAATACACATACCAATGTAAAGTATAGTTTCAATATATTGTAAGCTGCTTTGGATAAAAATGTCTGCCCAATGTATGGATAAAAATGTCTGCCCAATGTATATACAAAAGTATTTGTGTTGTTCGAAAATGTTCATTTTTAGTTGTTCATTTTTAGCTCCAGTATATTTTTAGTTCCCATCCCTTACAGCATCACAAATCGTCCCATCTGCCTATGAACCCCATTACATTATCAGAAACTGCACTAAATTAAAAATAATACCATCAAAGTTTAAGCTAAAAGTTTACATTTTTTACATTTACAAACCAGTGACAATTAAATATATAGATGTGCCATTGCCACAACATTTAGCAGTAAATTGTTACTTGCAGCCGCATCTCCACCGCGCCACCAGAGGGAGCCCTCTTGTATTGACCAGGAGTATTGACCAGAACTCGACATGGACTACGTTTCCCATGATGCACCTACCTAAAGCCTTATCACTTCCTGGTTGTCACCTGACCCATATCACTTCCCGCTATATAAACTAGACATTTTCATTCATTCTTTTTGAAGTCTTGTTTGCCTTAGCAACAATTCTGAGCGTTTATTCATTGTTGGTTATTTCGTATATGATCTGGATTGTTTACGCTATTGATAATTTGCTGCCTGCCCATTTGTTTGGATTGTTTACCTGTTCTTTGATTGTTTGCTGCCTGCCTCGACCTTTGAGCTGTGATACTGCTATTGATTGTTTGCTGCCTGCCCTGACCCACGCCCGTTTAACGATTACTCTTTGTTTTACCTCCGTCAAGTGTGTTTGCTGTTACTGATTGTGCCTGTCAACTACTCTATTAAATATCACTGCAAATGGATCCGACTCAGTCTGACTCATCGTTACAACTATCATCTCAAGGGCATTTATGTTTTAGCAGCATGTACCAGATTATCTGGTCATTTAAAGTATGGCATGGGATCTATAAAAATATTGAAGGGATTTGTTTGAGGCATCAACTAAACAACCTTCTTCACATCTTCACAATTTTTCACAGCGTCACTTTTATTTGCTGTAACCTCCTTGCTGAATGCGTCTTTAATATTGTGGTGTGATTAATTTTCAGATATACCTGCCCCTTAATGTCACACATAAAGTTAACTGTGGTTCCTTTACAAGAAAACCACTTCCTGTCTAATTGGGCAGTTTTTCACAGAATACACTGACAGTCAGTAGTCAGGATTGGGAGCTGATTTAGGATTAGTTGTCTGTGATTTTTTGTAAAGTCCTGTTTCAAATTTTTACTAGCCTTATCTTATTAATCGTTTTCGATAATAGTATTGTTTTTCTGTGAAGTTAGGGGGCAAGATTAAACTAAATGTCAGATTCTAGGATTCTCGAAAATTCTGAAAAGCTTTAACATTTTAAGTTTGTAAACCATATCACTACACAAAACATCGCTCCTTTGTAGGGGAAGAAGGTTCTAAGGATTCTGGGCTCCTGCTGTGGTCTTGAGGTTATGCCCTGATGGAGAGCTGCTCTGTGGTGATTTTGACATTGAGTGCGTTTCCTGTCAACAGTCCCTCATCTAGTGATTTGAATATTACAGGTTGCCACTTTATAAAGACTGAACTAGAGTGTTTATTCAACCGCCCGTGACAGCTCTCTGGTTAGCCAAGTTGCCCAATTCCTGAAGAAAAATGCAGCTGCGGCTGTATGACTTTGGACAGCCAAATTAGTCTATTTTGGCTATTATAAGGCTAGATGTGAGCTGTCTGTAATAAAAAGCTGACAGTCTTGAATAAGAGGTTTACGTGGAGAACAAAGCTCAATCAGCCAACGTTCCCTGCTAGCCTCAATTAAACCAATGACATGTTTTTATCTCTGCACTAAAGCGATGGTGCTTACTGCTCTCAGACAAGGTCAATTGTGGTGCACTATGCTCGATACTTGCGGCTGTGTGAAACAAGTCAGTGTGTAATTTTAATAACATCTCACACACATTTGGTGTGTTAAAGTGTGAGTTTTATTGAATGTTAAGCTGTGTGTGTTGGTTCCATGGTAAATGTCAGCAGAAAATAAATGGACACCCACGATCCTAAGATATAACAACCAAGGTAATGCCTATATCCTTTACAGAGAAGGCAATCCCAGAATGCATTGCCGCAAGCTCATCATGAAAGACATCCATGAAATTAAATGAAATAGAGAGAAATGTTGATTATAAATACATTTCATTCTGTACTGAAAAGTACCCGGTCAAAATCTAATAAAATCTAATAAAATGTTTCATTCAGATTGAATATTTCTGAGTGCTATGTATTTTATGCTTATTGTGATGTAAAGTATCTAATCATTATCTTCGCAACATGCTAATTATAAACTCGGTTAAGCCAGTACACTTTACAAAAATTGGGTGTTGTCTGGGTGACACACAGCGTTTGAAATCATTCACCTAAAGTTACGTGATGTTAGGGTTTATATGTAGGCAGCAGACAGCATGGCAGCTTAGTCAAGGCTAGACTGTCTTGAGGCAACTTTTTGTTTGTTTATTTGCTTTTGATGTGAAATGCATTATGGGAAAATCTGATTTGTCAAGCTTGAACTTTTACGTTTTGTGTGGGGTAATAAGGTACGAGAGAAAAGATTGCGTGTGAGCCAAGCCTCACGCCGCAGAGCCAAGAATGTGCTAAGTGCTGACGCTATAGAAAAACAATGCAGATTGCCTGATGCCAGTCTTCTGCTTCTGCCTCACCGTGTGAATGAGGGGACACAGTGTTATTTACAGGCATAATACCCTGCATATTTTAGCAGCGCTGTTCAGCAGGAATGTGGCCTTCTGAAAGCTCAGCGTTCCTGTGAAGGAGCTGTTAGAATGTACAGCAGCTCTCAAACCGTCGCCACAGGCGCGAGGGCACACAGCGACCAGTCATGGAGGCTGTGCTCCTGTCCGCTAAGGGCAACAACTGAGTCTTTCACCCCCAAACACTTCTCACTTTTAGGAATGTAATAGTTGTAGGCCCCACACACTAGACTTAATGGCATGTTTCTCTCTGTGGCAGCCACTGAGGGCCACACTGTTATTATCTTGATATGAAGTGCCCTGCGTCTCTACCCCTGTTTCTTTTGTTTCTTTATTTTGTATCCCTTTGGCATAGATCTTATTGTTTGACACCCCCATGTGGCCAAAGCTGGTGAAATAACAAGGACTTAGAAATGAACTCAACTCCCGGCTTACACACCGAGACACCTGCTCGTGGATGTAGAAGTGATTTATGTGAAAGCTTCAAACATTGACAGGCAGATGTTTGTGGGAAGCGAAGCAGGGCTACATGCACAATTGAAAATGTAGTAAATGCATTGTAGAGTATCTACAATTTTACAGTCTTTATAGTATATAGTTTATATTACAGTCTTTTATTTAATGTACAAAGGCTTGAGAATCTGTAGTGTTAATTAGTAATTAGGTGTCATGGCTGGATTTCAGTCCTGTAGCTCAACTGATAGCATTTTGTGCTAGCCATGCCAAGGTTATGGGTTCCAAACCCAGGCAACATGCAAGCTAATAAAAATGTAAAACTTGACTGCATTGCGAGTTTAATAAAGTTAATTTTTGAATAAAGTGTCTGCGAACTGCATAAATGTAAATGAAAGGATTAAATAATTAATTTACATATCTGGCATGCTGCTTTTAAGGCAAAGGGATGGTGTCATGTGGTGATACCATGACAGGGTTTTAAATGGCATTTAAAGGGCAATCCAAGCCTGTTCTGAGGAAGAAAAAGATAAGTGCTGGTTGTGCTCCGTAATAATGACAAACACACACAAACACACAGAACAAAATCTCTGTCTCCTCTATCTCTGGTCCCCGGTCAGGCACACTGTACAGATCAGTGGCACATCACACACAAACAAAAACAATTAGCATTTCATTTGATGCTTGAGTAAGAAAACAAGGAATGAGTGACACGTCATGTCTGGGCTCCCGTCCAAAAATCCTCCTATTTTAAAACATGAAGGCAGCTTCGTACCCTGTGACGCGTTCTTCCACCAGCGCACAACAGAGTGTGACCGCTGTTTTAAAGTAATGCGATGGATACCCCAACAGACGCCGAAGTTGAAACAGAGCATGGAAACGCTTCACCGGCTCTGCTGTGTCTTTAACTGTAAATGTTATGTTTACCCACGACAACATTTCAACCCCTGAGGGGACAAGCAGGTACTGCAGTTTGTTTATTTGTAAACATTTAATTATTTGTAAACATTTAATTGCCATTTACAGCCGAGAGAATTACTTGGTTCACCCCAGCAGGACACACGCACTAAGCATTAGTCAAGCGCGCTAAATGAAGCCTCCCATGCGTCTCAGCTCAGCGTTAGCCAAACAGGGGGCGATGCATGATTCTCTTTCAATGATAGCTTGAATACAGCAGAATCATTTGTTTAATGTCTGGAAAACACCCAAAGATACCGTCAGGTGAGCAGATCACCCAGAATGTTAGAGCTTAGTGACATAATAGCTCCTGGCTCTGTTCCAGATACTGTATTAGCACACTTTGTTATCTGTTTTTGCAAAATACAGTATGTAATTATTAGTAGGCATAGAATACTTGGATGACCTTGTGCAGGGGTTCTTAACTTTTCAGACCAAGTAATCTAAACTCCTTGAATAAATCATAATATACTCTACCATAACTGCTATTTTTCAATATTCTGCAGTTTTCTATATACATTGTGCAGTAGGCAGACAAAAAACACAAACAGTACGCTAGTATTCCATTCCAAACACAGCTTCCGTTCCAAATACTAATATAACCACCAGACATGGGTCACAGCTTGAGGTCAATAGGTGATTTGATCTTTATGAAAGCTGTGGCGGCTTGCTAGAGAAAAACCAATTGCATCTCTTCACTCAGCCACCCACCAATGCTTACAGAGATCTATATCTCATGAAGGAGTTCAAGCCAACTACACACTGATCAGCCTATATCAGTGATGACTGACAGTGTTCTCACATGGGGGTTAGTCGTCATTAATGAGTTTAAAGATCACAACCGGACCTATTGCAATTTACACTGATTAGTTTAAAGATCAGAACTGGACTAATTACTTAAAATATTGTCAGCTCATCTACACACCCCAGTTGTAGCTGTAGATTAAGTCTCTAGAGGAAGGCAAAAAGCAGAACACATGCTGGGCTTTAGTTATAGTTGGACAAACAAATGGACTACTCCAGCCTTTTGAGTTCCTGTCTCTTTAACACTTTATTTTTAATAAACGGCAAAGTGTTTAAAAAAACAGACCGGGAACGGATGCACTCAATTAAAAGGCATTTTCACAGCTTTTTTAAATCAAATGAAGTGTGAAATGACATACTACAGTGCGAAAGCAAGTGTCCCATTTTACTTTTCTACATAACAGTGAACGTGTTAATTTGACCTTATGAATGTTCCCTTCTATACTTCTGAAAGTACAAAAAAACAATCAAGTTCAATCAGGACAAATAATGTATTTTTTTAATGTGTAATGTTAAGTACTTAGAAATAGCACTAAATAAAATCCAAGTCACGCACTTAATTGTGTACTGTTAATAACTCGCTAAGGTTTTAATTATATTGCACAGCACAAGGCGATCAGATAATATTTCATGCCTAAAACGGCTGTGCTGCTTTGTTTAAAGAGTGTCTTCACAGTTCTGCATGCAACGCATTATTGTAGAAGCTATTTGAAGTTCAGTGAAGTTCACACATCAATTTAAAAAATCACCTGATGGTTTCCACGGCATCTTTAAAATATGTCTTTGCCTGAGGAGAAGTTTGTGTTTGTGTCTTTGATGGTTTCTCAAACAACAAGACAAAGACAGCTACAAGATCGCATATTGTTTCATAATAAATATAGGTACAAATAATGAAAAAATACAATGGTAACCATAGTTACTGTGATCTATGCATTATTATGTAATTATATTAAATTTCTCTCTATCTGTCTCTTTTTTTCTGGCTGGCTGATAGATATATCTATCTATCTATCTCTCTGTCTGTCCTATCTCCCCTCTGACAGAATATTCCGAAATGCTGTATTACTGTAGATATGAAAGTATATGAAACTGTAACTAAACTGTTTATATCTACTGTGGTTCCTAATGAGAAAATATAAATAGCTTTATACACAAACATTAGTCATCCTGTGCAGAATGTACAAAACAGAGATCTGATGTGCAATCACTTGAGCGTCACAGCACAAAACTGTCACACACTGAGACAGAAATGGCGAGAGAGGAAAAAAGCCCAAATGTCGCCAGTACTGAAAGGAACCGGCAGCCTCATGAGTCAGTCCTACAGATACCTGACGCAAGCCCAGAGCCTCTGTAGGTGTGACATCTGCACGTATGAATGTGTGTCTATTCGGCAAATGCCCTTATTGAGTATGTGCCACGTCTCCTTGTGCCTTCTCACTCTAGACCATGTAGCATCTTGATTGAAAGTTGTCTGATACTGTCTGCCTGTTTCTGTTGTTGTCATTAGGGGCGCCATGATTGCTGACTGCATCTGCTGGCTGTCAAGAGGCAACAACCAGCACGTAAGCAAGCTCATCAAACTGTATTGGCAGGTGAGGACGGATGGGCTGCTAGTTGCCCACAAAGGCCCAACGCCCAGTCAAAACTCAATGAATGATTATTGCTTAAAAGAGTGCAGAGTATGGTAAATTAGTGCGTATCAATCAGACATAGACTCTGCAATAGCAGTTCTGCATAGATTTTAGCAAGGCAGCAAAAATACTGGCTTGTAAAACATCAGCACCTTTGACCCAAGGAAATACTTCAGTTATTTTAATTAATACTTCTGCATGGCGCTGTTTCAGTGACATGCGTGCTGCCCTGATCAATGCCTGTGATATTATTGATGGAAAGGCTGTATTAATTAAAGCTGCAATCTGTAACTTGCCTCTCTGTTGCCATCTCTGTTTGAAACATAAAATTGTAGGTTACTATAACCGCATCATTAAGTATCATGATGGTTAACAGCACAAATTACAAAGCAGATTTTAATTCAGGTAGCTTGGTATAATTATATCAGTTAAAAATGAAATATACAGTTATATATTGTAAAATATACAGGCACCAAAATGTCTTATTGCAATGTACAAAATGTGGTATCCACAGCGTTACTGAGTTTTTACTATAAATTT